>PVLD010007987.1:0-87372 GCA_004027595.1 Dinomys branickii
ATTCAAAACTTGTTCTGGGTGGGGTTGAGTTTTGAGACTGCGTTTTGTTCCTCTGTTTTCCCATTTTTGGGTATCAGATTCAAAATGTGGAGCTATAAATTCCCCAGGCAGTTCAGCAGGCAAAGGTCTGCTGCAGAGGCTGCTCCAATGATTCCTTCTCTTTGGGAGAATGTCTCTTAAGCTGTCTGCTGAGATTTCCGCTTCTACTCCCTACCCCGAGACCTGGCTGGGGCGTAGAAACAGCTCGCCATCCCAGGGGCCTTGCAGACAGGCCACTCAGGTGTTCCTCCCTGGGTGGAGCTCCTTCCCCCCTCACAAATCCCGTCGGGGCGCCTAGCTACCTCCTCCTACCCGGGAGATCCTGCAGTTCTTAAAGCTGCTTTGATGTCACTCTCTGGGCAGAGCTTCTTCCCGATTCAGGAAAAACCGGTTAGAGCGCCCACTCAACTCACCCTGGGATCGTGCAGACAGGAATGCCGTTCAGATGTATCTCCCTGGATCGAGCTTTTTCCCGACTCAGAAATCCCGCCAATCGCAGCTGCTCCTTGGTTCCCAGCAGATTCTGGTCTGCTTCCCTTGCTGACAAGGTGTGTGTACCTCCTCCTGCGACGTGGGGACAATCCTCACACCAAAGTGGATTTACCTGAAGCTGGCGTCTCGGAACTCCGACCTGAAACCACCACGGCAGTCCGTGGTCTTTACATTTGGAAACGTGCCCTGCGCCTCACAGCCCTGCGGCTCACAGCCCAGCGGGAGCTGAACTGAATTTTCAAACTTTCCACCTTCCTGATCGGATGAGGTTCAGCCGCTTGCTTCCGGGCAGAGCCGGAAAAACTCAGCAGGCATTTTCAAGATGGGAGCAACTGACATTCACAGACAACTAATAAGAGAGCCATGCTGCTAAATGCCATAACGAAGACACAAAGAACAAACAGGAGAGCAAGCAGATGTGGTACTTCTGGCTAGGGGCATCAGGAATGGTTTAATTTAGAGCCACTTTTTCCTGACCATCATGTCTGTTATCTCATCTAAATCTTATAACAACCACTTAGAGTAGGTATTATCATTCCCATTTTACAGATGAAGCAACTGAGACCTAAAGAAGCTGAGTTCATTGCCCAAAATCACACAGGTAGATGAATCTGTTTGATGACATCACTTGGACTTTTTGAAGGAACCCACAGTATCCACCATGTGTTTTTTATCAGTGTAAATAAGATGTGCCTGTGCCCCACCCAGAATCTGTGCAATCAGTTTCTGATGGTGAGCTGTACACATATGTGCTTCAGAAATGCTCTCCAGCTAAGTCTGAGGTGCATCTTCATCTGTACTAGCCTGCCAAAGCCTGGGGCAGAGGGAGTCACCAGACAAGGGTGGGGAGCCAGAAAGCATTCCAGATGGATGGAATCAGGTGAGCAAAAGTGCAAAGCTAGGAAAACAGAGGGCCGCTTTGGGATATGGATAGTGGTTGTAAACAGATGAGTCAAAGGAGAGGCAAGGTCAGCCATTGTGGTGGGAGGGCCTACCCCACCCTGGGGTCATCAGGACCCGGCCTGACTGTTCAGACCCATGCTCAGCACTCACCCATGCCTTTCTGTCCAAGCAGCTTGGACATAAGGCGCCTGATCCGCTTATACCACAGCTGAAAGATAACAGCTTCTGTTCAGAGACATGAGGGCCTGTCTGACATTATTGAGCACCTACTAATTGCCAGGCTCTGCTTGAACCCTTTGCACACATTATCTCATTGATTCTTTCTGACAAGCCAAAGTTATGTATTTTCTATCTGCATTGTTTGAAAGATTAATGAGGGTTAGAGAGTAATTTTCCCAAGGTCACATCATCAATAAGTGATCTAAGCCACTATTCGGCCTCTTCTGTCTGACTTCAGTGCTTATGCTTTTAACTCTGGGATCAAGTGCTTCTTGAAGGCTGTCAAAAAAAGCGATCAGATAAGAAGCAAGTTATGGAAAATGCTACTGGATAAAACTGGAAGGGAGCTGATTAGTCAGAGTTCCCTCAAAAGCAGAACCCAAGACAAGGATGTGGGTGCACGTGGTTGACTGAAGGAAGTTCCAAGAGGCAATTGGAAAGTAAGAAAGAGAAGAAAAGGAAGTTAATAAAATATTCAGGCTAGCACTGTGAGTGTCTGGGGCCTTCCTACTGGGGACCCTCTGAAAGACAGTGGTGTACACACCCCAGGGGTGCCCCACTGAGGAGGAAGCAGGTTGCGTCTTTATGCTTTCATGGGTTGAGGGCAACACCCAGAGGGCAACTTCCTCAAACTTCTTTCTACCCTCTCTGAGGGTTGAATATGTTCCATGGAACACCTTAAAGCAGAAAGATTGCTGAAAGCCTTTAGCATACATGGGAGCTACCTGCAGGTGACCCCAGGACTGACTGATGGGACATCAACAGCATCTTCTGCGATGACTGTGTTGTATACCCAGGGAATAGAATAAAATATTCCTCATGAACTTAGAGAAGAAAATAATATTTCTCTGTATGAAATAAATATAGAAAATTAGCAGGCATTGGATCAAAAGATAAAAGCAAAGGTAGAATAGAGCAAGGTGGCCTGCAGATTTGACGGTCAAGTCTATAATACGATCAGATGCTGATACCTCTACAGAAGCACATCTGAAGTGGAGAAAGGCTTTCCCACTGCAAGAGCACAAACTCAGTTGTCCCAGAAACAGGAGGGTGGGTGGGCCTGTCCCATGCCAATCCGTGGAAAAGTGTATGTAGTAAGCTTCAAGGACTCCTTGGTCCAAGACCAGACATTCCCACAAGAATCCAGTATCAGAGAAAACTCCTTAATGGTGATGTTGTACAGCAAGACCATAGCTCAATATCATAAATCTCAATTAATGTGAATCTTCCCAAAGGATCACCCTGCTCCTCTGGCAACTGATTCTGGTGACATAATCCAAGCCCCAAATTAAAAGCATATTCTGAATTGTCTCACAGGATATGACCCTCCAGCCTTCCCTAGAGAACAACTCAAACAATTCTACAATGTTATTATTTTCCATGCAATATTCTACAGAAAGTAATGTGATGACGGTTCAAGATACTAAAATTCCAGGCTTTTCACTAATGCTAACAATCACAAGTCTCAGTTATTTGTTTTGTTAAACCTTCTCCCCAAACATGCGCACACATATGTGTGTGTATATGTCCATGTGCATGCTAGTGCAGTGTACACACATACATGCATAAGCACGTGCATGTGTTTATCTGAATATTCATGCACGCACATATCTGAATGCATATGCATTTATGTAAATAGGTATTTATGTAAATATATGCATACAAGTAGCTAATATGAGCTCTGTAGTCACTTATTAGATCTCTTGAGCAAGTCATTAACAACCTATCCCAGCATTGCTTTCCTCATTTGTTAAGTGGATATAATGACAGTACCAACTTCACAGAATGGTTTGGGGGATAACATTAGAATGGACTCAGTAAAGTAGTTGAGTCTGGGCCTGAATGAGCATTCAGTGAGAATTTCCTGTATATGTAAGCACTTCACATTTCAGGTTATCATTTAAGGGGTTCTGTATGCATATACGTACACAGGGTTCCTTAGGAATCCAATGATATTGATCAGTTTGTGACTTTTTTCCATGAGCTCTATGGCATGGTATTGTCCCCAGTGACGTCTGTCTATAAGGTCAAGGAAAAAATCTAGATATCTTAGTTACTTTTCTTGTTGCTGAGACAAAATATCTGACACCCAAAGTTAAAGGAAGAAAAGTTTATTTGGATTACAGTTTGTAGAGTTTTCAGTCCATGATTTCAGTTCATTATTTCAGCCCATGGGTCCAAGGTAGAGTGGCACGTGGCCAAGGGGCATCACAGAGGAGAAATACTTCATGGCAGCCAGAAGTTAGCAAAGCGAGCAAGAGGTGACCACAGCTCTTTCCATCCCTTACATCTTAGGGCAAGTAGCATTCACACCCTTAATTCTAGCGTTGCACCATGAATCAATTCCAGCATCACATTCTCTAGATCCAGCCACCTCTGAAAAACCCCACCAATGACTGCATGAGGCTTTGGGGGGACATCTAAACACAAACCATAACACTAGAAAATGACAACAAAACCAACCTGACATTCTCTGAGGGACTTCCTTCCAGATATCAATACAACAGCTAAAGAGAGGACAAGAGCTGCAATGGGGAGGCAGAGAGATGGCCAAGTCACGGAAAAGGGCATCCCTGGACTCGGGTGACAGGATGCCATGGATCAGCGTGTGATTCCAAAGACTTTTTATACCACATGCCTAGAAAGACCAGCAGCTTCAAGCCAGCAGTGTTCATGGGCACAAAATCCAAATCTGTTCCTTAGAAAACACAGAGGGATGCTTTTCCCTGAGTTACAGTTAGAC
Source organism: Dinomys branickii (assembly GCA_004027595.1). NCBI lineage: Eukaryota > Metazoa > Chordata > Mammalia > Rodentia > Dinomyidae > Dinomys > Dinomys branickii. The sequence goes on from PVLD010007987.1 coordinate 4,397, forward strand.
AACTAACATGTCCTCCAATCCCTTGCAAATATTTCTAGTAAAAGAGATTTCCAAAATACATCTCTCCTTCTCATCACATAGTGGGACTCTGGATTTGGCTGTTTCTCTCTAGTCCCGGGCCTAAGATGATTATTCTGATAACTGGAATGAGTCTTGCTGCAGAAGGGGAGCCAGCAATAGCTACGCTGATTTATAACCTTTCTCAACCCAGTTGGGTTCCAACAGAATAAATCTTGCTCGCCTCTGGCTAGATAGCCACAATCACGCCACGGACCATGACTTTCATATCCCATTAACTCTGAATTACTCAGTCTGGGACTGAACTGAGAGGTAATTTAAAATGGCAAAAGGGGAAAAATGTTCTGATTTAAATCTGATAGAGACTGGTTTAAATCCTCCCATTTTTCAGGGCTTCAGTGTAAGCTTTGTGAATGGGGAGCACCTGTGGGTGGATTGGACACTTGGGAAGGACCTGAGCCTCAGAGCAAATGAAAAGAGTTGAGTCAGACATGGATTTCAGAGGTCTGTGGCTGCAACTCAGACCTGACGATAGGGCAAGGACTGAACTTCTCAAGGGAAGAAGTATATTAAAACTCACCCTTCTGCAGTGTGTGAATTATCACAGTCCTTTGGATAGCAATTTTCTGGTTCCTGTCCAGATGAAAAAGGCTTGGTCCCTTGACCCAGATATTTTACTACAGAAACATTTGGACATGCATTCAAGGGAACATGTACACTACCATTCATTACTGAGATAGATAGATAGATAGATAGATAGATAGATATGAAAAATAAAAATCAAACAAAATGTTCCATCTACCATGTTCCTTAAGGAAGCATGGAACAGTCGTTCCATGGGAACATGCGCACCCATTAGTTAAAATGAGGAGGAAACATGTCTGTGATGTATTTTTGAATGGAAAAGCTTCAACATGCAGAATAATTCCATGAAAAGTGGGCTCCTAATTTCCAAAAACCACAAGATTAAATTGAAACCACTGGGTTTTCGCCCCCTACCTTTAGTGTCTTCATACAGAAGGTAAGCCTTTCTTGCAGCAATCATGTAGACTATGCAGTTTGAGCCACATCAAATGTCTCAAAATGAAATTCACATCCAATCTGACTATATTTTACTCTCTCTGATCAGGTCTTCTTGCCAGGACAGTTTCTACTGCCCAAACAACAGACTTGGACTGCCAGAAAGACCATGGGGTCAGCCAAAAGGACAGAATTGCTTCCATCAATCAGGTCCATTGTGGCAACTTGGGGAGTCTGGAGGTTTGGCTGAGTGATTCAGCAGGAAGCCAGGGTGCTTACTTTGTATATATCCTGAGCCCCTGGAAGAGGGGGGCATGGAGACTTTGTGAGAGCTATGCGCCCCCTGGGTGGGGGCGGGCTGTTTACAAGGTAAGGGAAAGAAAGAGGTTGCTTGCCTGCCATTCCACACATTTGCTGGTTGTTTGCTGCCATGAACAGTTTGCCTTCTGCCATGTGCCATTCTGCGTCTGAAGCAGCCAAGTATGGACTGAAACCTCCACAAACTGTAAGCTAAATAAACCTTTCCTTCCTTCACTTTGGGTGTTGGGTATTTTGTCTCAGCAACAAGAGTAAAGTAACCAAGACACATGGGGTCAGCCAAAAGGACAGAACTGCTTCCATCAATTAGGTCATACATTTTTCAGGATAGAGCAAGATATGATACAGTAACATGTAAACATTAAATTTTCAGTGACCTGCATACCAAGGACATATCAATCCCTCACAGAAAATCTAAGGAAGTAGCCTGCTATATGCAGTGGCTCAGAAATCCAGGCTGCTATTTGTCCTACAGCTTGTCCATGTCAACATGTGGTATTCACAGTCACTGCCACAAAAAGGAGAATGAGAGAGGGAATATGTGTTCTTAACTGCCTCAGGCCAGAAGTCGCCAGCACTGAGGCCACTAGTCAGGACCATCACATGGCTCCAACCCAATCCCAACTGAAGCTACGACATAGACTCCTTTTATATCTGCAGGAAAGAGAAACTACGTACTTATCATGGTCTGTACTCCAGGTCCCATCACATCTTTCCAACTTTATCTCAAACAAACTTTGTCTCTGACCTGGATGCCCAACTCAGCCTGACTTCCACCACTCTACACGAAGGAAGGGAGACCAGATTTTAGACTCTGGGTAGATTTAATTCTACACAAACCTAATTTTCTGCCTCTGTGGTTTTGCTACTGCTCTTCATGCCCTTACCTATTCATTCAGCTTAGTGCACTGATGATACCTCAGCTGTTATGGCTTGTATCTAGTCCCCCTAAAGCCTCATGCACACATAGGTGGGGCTTTTTGGAAGTAGCTAGATCTAGGGCCTATGAATATGGTTTAAGGGTGTGTAAATATGGGTTAAGGATGTGATAACTAAATTAGCCCAACAATTGGTTTAGCACTGTTCTGGGTATGGGCAATGGGAAGCCCCACACTAGGTAGGGGTGCCACCACCCAAAAGGTTTGTAGCCTGGATGGAATAAAAGAGGAAAGGAGGCTTGGGGCTGACACTTGCTGCTTCTTGCCTGCCCTTTCACGTCCTATTTCTTCTCTGCCATGCCCCTCTTCCATACCACCCTCCCTTGGAGCCAGCTGACTATAGACTAAAAGCTCTATAGATTGTAAGCTGAAATAAACCTCTCCTTCTTTAACTTGTGGGTATGGGGCACTATATTTTGTTTCAGCAACAAGAAAGTAACTAAAACACAAGTACTGTGTGCTAAATCCTGAGGAAATTGTAAAGAGCAGGACAGATGAGTCTCCAACCTCATGAAGTTTAATGTCTATGGTTCTTTTCTCTACCATCTCTGTCTTCTAAACTTTACTGAGTTCTCCTCAATTAATGTCCTGCCTCTCTGCATATCTAGAGTTGATGGGAGGATTTCTTGGGCAAATACATGGGCCATAACCCAGTGAGAAGCACCAGGCAAAACATGAATTGTCAGTAATCTTAGCCACCATATTTTAATGGGCAGGCAGGAGGCTGCACTCCCATCCCAGCATCTATTCTTGCCTTTCCTGTTATGCTGAGTGGAATTTCTAGTCCCCATCCCTCACTTGCAGAAGAGGTCCCTGTCTGTAAACAGCATAATGCAATTTACAGTTTTAATGGAGGTCAAAGTTTCTAGGGAGCTCTGAATCTTTTTCCTTTGAACTCTGAGAGAAAACCAGCCTCATTTAATAATGGGACATCTGAGGCTCCCAGAGAGAGCTCAGGGACCTTCTACCAAATACATTTACACAACAAATCAGGAATGAAGACTGAAAAGCTTTGTGTGGTCTTAAGGACTTAGCTTTATGCAAGTGTCTGCTCAGATGCTACCTCCCCAGAGAGCCTTCTCGGACCACACTGCATAAAAGCATTATCTCCAGCACTCTCTGTTCCTTTGCCCTGTTTTAGTCTTCCTCAAACTATTCATCATAACAACAAACAACAAGCCTGTGCCAAGACTTGTGTGCACATCACCAGGTCACTAAATGCTTCTAAATCCCTGCCCTAGGTCCCCAGAGTACAGAGAGTAACCGGGGTTTTCTCTCAGGTTCTGAATCTGGATGTACACATGCCTCTAATGCTTCTTGACTCAATATATTTTTTAAAAACAGGATGGCAGGGATTTTATTAAGGAGTGTGCTCCAGCACCTCAACTTTTTAAATTATGTTAAACTTCAGAATTTCTGTAGGCGCTTGTTTATAAATACAATTAGATTCATCCAAAATTGAGTTATTCTTCATGGTTGGTTAGTTATTACTGGGAATTTAAAACCACTTATTTGGATAATATCCAGGTCATTTGGAGTCGGCATCTTCTAAAAGTTGGACTCATTAAAGATAAACACCCATGCTGGGTGGTAGGCATGGAAAGTAGCAACATGGTTCATTTCCTAGAATATCAAATGGAAGGACACCTCCTCCCTGATCCTCTAAATATAGCCTTTCTCTAAACAAAATATTCAATACAGAACATCAGACTGCATTTGTGTCCCAACACGGGTTTCGGTTAACATACCTCATGCTGATTTTAAAAATCAGATAGATTGGTTAAATCCTTTTAAGAAAATTAAGCAAGCAAAGATGCCATTAGTCTAGAAACTCATCACATGCATAACAGAAGCATAGTAATTATTTTTAAGGCCATTCTTTTTTATACTGCTTGTCATTTCTGGGTATTAGCTCAAACAGCCAGAACTTAGGATCTCTTTAGGACATGCCCTTAGCATCAAAGATAATATAACTGATCACAAATTTTGCTAGTGGTTTTTGATCTTTGAATTCATCAGTTATATACGGGATGACAATATAATTTACTTCCCAAAGACACTTAGGAGGGGGGAAAGGCTCTGTTAATATGAATAATGACACCAGAACAACAGGTCAGGCGTGCATCCCTCAGCTTTACTACCTGTCCAATGAACTTTTCTTCTAGGCATTGAAAGCCCTGAGCCAGCTCTGTAAGATTATTGTACCCAAATCCTGGAAGTTAGTCATGGAAGTAAACATTGGAGCTGGATCAGGGCTCAGTAAACTTTTCCTTAAAGGGCCAGACAGCAAATTTAAGTTTTGCAGGCCAAAAGACAAATTTACATGTAGTGTATAAGTACTTAGAGAATCATTTAAAATGTAAAAGCTATTTTTAGCCGTGGGCTGAACTGGGCTGCTGGGCTAAATTTGGCCAACTTCTGAGATGGAGAATTGAAGATAACAAATGCTCAAGTGGATAAATTTGGATTTAATTCTTTGGCTATTAGTTTCCAGTGAAATATTATGTGGAAGCCCAATGTATATGTAAAACACATAAAAATGGATATGCAGTGTTTGAAACGGGCATGGAAGAAGCAGCAAATGCAGTCCCTCACCCTGGTCTCATACCCAAAGCCTGAGAGAGGTTCTGCCAATCACAGCTTAAAAACCGCAGCCTCAAGGGTGAGATGCTATTAAAGGCTCCTAAGGCAGGGCATAAAGTGATTGTGGCTGTGTTTCACCACAGTTGCTCGGGGCACACTGTGGGGTGCAGGGGAAGACAGAACACTCTGGGGGCAGAGAGGCTGGTAAGGAGAGTCCATCCAGCTTGAGCAAGTAGGCATTACACCAATGTCTCTGAAAGAGGGTTTTCGGATTTGAAAGGGAAGCATTCGGTCAAGTCTGGCTACATGCACTGGAGTCCTGCACGGCCCCATACAGAAGTGGCCCACAACTGGCCTAATGCTTTGCCATCATCATCTTGAAAATCTTAATTTTTTTAACCAGGACCTTGAATTTTCATTTTGCATTGGGCCCCAGAAATCATGTAGCAAATCATCCATCCAGGGAGAACTGGAACCATTGAAACCTGGGCACACACACTGTCAGCTCGTTCTTCCCACTGGCCTAACCAAGGGTGCTCCACAAAATACTTAGTATTACATGATCTTGATAAAAGCCCTAACATTTCACAGTTTCTTGGGGTCACTACGCCTCCTACATGCTGCTTTGCTCCTCACAAACTCCAAAAATGCCTTCCTGACCTCCCTCTGGTCTCTGCATCCTGGAAATACCCATTGGGAGCTGACTAGCCCCAAACCCAAATCTCTGATATTTCAGTTCAAATCAAAGCTGTAATTGCTGCCAGGTGCCCGGCAAGAGCCCCACAATCTGGTGGCTACTTCCTACTGATGGGAAGGTGGAGGATTTCATAGATATGAAATCCTAGGAGTCACAATTGCTTGAACTCTGCCAAGGAACGGGAGTCTAAGATTCAGGTGATAGTCATTTATGTGTGTGGTGGTTCATGGAGGCCCAGGAATGCCAGGAGAAACAAGACAGAAGAAGAAAGGAAGACAGAAATTATGAAGGCTACCACTGTGTGTAGCTGGGCTCAGTCTCACCAGGAAAATCTCTGAAGAGCTGTGCTGTACCTCAAGGTGAAGCTGGATTATTTATTAGTAACTCCTACTCCTCGTTGATTGAGTTGTTCCTGGGCTCCTCAGAAACTCTGGCTGCACCACATGTAAATCAAACACTCTTCTGTGCCCAGAGAATTCCTTCAGACAAAAAGAAACACAAAGCTGCTGCAATGTCTGAAAACTGTCTGCAGGTGACTTCTGGAGTATGCTGGAGGTTGGGAAGGGTAGTCTATGAATGGCACCAACCAGCTTTATTCCACCCTAAGAGACACTGTAAGAAACAACAAAGATTTGGGGGGGAAAGTAAGCCTTAGGAACTGCCAGTGTCTGAGAGTATGCCTGCCATGATTGCTTCAGTCAGTCACCCAAGAAAATACGGAGCACCTGTTACGTCCTACTTTTACATAGTGCACCCTTCTACTGGTTATAGAAAAAGGCCACAGAATCCGAATTTACAACCAGGACTTGTCATTTGTGAAGACCGCATTAGGCGGTGCAATTAGGAGAAGCAGAAGACTCAACCACCTCATCCTAGTTTAGCACAACAAACTTACAGGCTTCCTTGTATACCTGCAAGTGGCCAAGACTCCTTTTAAGATTTACCTAGGTTAGTGGGGGATGGACACCTGCATGCAAAATGCAGTGAAAGGAAAACAAGCCATCTCAGAAAGACTATTTGAAAGGGACATCATGGTTTGTTTGAATAAGAGTAGAATATTTATCTCACAAAATGTCTAGGCTTTGTTATTCAGGACTTTTACCTTTCAAAACATATTAACATGACTTTCCTATGTTCCTGGTAAGATTATAAGTGAAGCTATTTTAGAAAAGCTTATCAGTTCCACAAAATATAGACCCAGCAATTGCACTTGTAGGTATATGCCCAATATAGTAGAAAAATGTTCGCATAAAAACTTGTATATGAATGATCATAGCAGCATTATATAATACCCAAAAAAGTGGAAACAACCTACATGCCATGAACTGATTAATTAAATAAAATGCTCTATAGTCAAGCAGTGGAATATTGTTTGGAAATAAAAAGGAATAAAGTACTGATATATACTATAAAGTATATAAACCTAGAAAATATACTGCACAATACCACTCATATGAGAGGAAAGTATATAAAGACAGAAAGAGATTAATGGCTACTTCGAGCTGGAGGAGGAGGCTGCAAGGAAATTAAAAGTGACTCCCAATGGGCACAGGGTTTCTTTTGGAGACAGTGAAAATGTATCAATTTATCACGATAGTTGTACAACTCTGTGAACATAACAACAACAACAAAAAAATCCCCACTGAAATGGTATAGTTTAAACAGCTGAATTGCATGAAATGTGAGTTATACCTTAATAAAACTGTTCTTTAAAAAAGTTACCATGGAGTGTTATTGAGGACTGATTTGTATTCTGCATAGACACCTAGTAGGTATATCAGTGATCAAACGGACAGTTTCAGTATACCCCTGGAGCTTACATCCCCCTGAGGAAAAGACAACAAATCCTAAACATGACAAATAAATTACAGAAAGTGCTACTGTGAAAGATAATCTGCAGTGGAGGATGAGGAATAAAGCAAAGTAAGGAAATCAGAAACTTGGGGTGGCTCATAAAGCCATAGTTTTAAATGATGGTCAGAGTAAATGTCACTGAAAAGGTACCTTTGGGGCAATGTCTACAGGAGCTAACCATGACAAACTCTAAGGAAGGCCCAGAAGCAGGAGTATGTTGCCTCATCACATAAATAGCCAGCAGTTAGCTGAGATCAAGGATAGATGGGGGATAATGAAGATTGGACTTGCCTCCCCTCACTGGACACAATATTCGACACCCACAGCATAAAGGAGGAAAAGTTTATTTTGGCTCATGGTTTTCTGAGGACTCAGTCTATAGTTGGCTGACTCCAAGACAGAAATGGCAGAGTGAAAAGAGGTATGGCGAAGGATTGGACTTAACCCACTGCATCCAGGAAGCAGGGAGAGAGGGGGAAGCAGAGACAAAAATAAGCCCCTCTAGTTCACTCTCACATGTTCCACTTCCATCTAGGTCCCTAGTAGCGTATTCCTAGTAGCACACCCCCAATTGTATACTCTGCTGCTGAACACATCAGTGGATGAATTCACTGTTGAATATACAGTTCCCATAACCCAGTCACCCTCCAGAAACATGACACCTTTGTCGGACATTTCAGATCCAAACCAAAAATTTCTTCCCTGGCCTCCAAAAGGATCATGTCTACCTTGTTATGCAAAATGTATTTACTTAATCTCTAAGAGTCACCAAATTTTTAACAGCTCCAGCACTGCTGAAAAGTCCAAATCCAAAGTCTCCTCTGAGACTCAAGGCAAACTCTTAGCTGTGAGCCTGTATGAAAATAATAAAGTCAAATATTTCCAACATAAAATGGCACAGGGTAAACATTCCCACTCCAAGAGAGAGACATACAGAAACAGAAAGGAATGGGACCAAAGTAAGACTGAAACCTCAAAGGGCAAACATTAAATCTTGTAGCTCTGTGTCCAGCAACTTGGCAGATTGTATGAAAGGTGAGCTCCAAAGGGCTTGGGCAGCCCTGTCCCTACAGCATTGCTAGTTGCAGCTCAATGGCCTCTCTCTTTTAGCTGACTCCTCTCTGCTGCCTGCGGTTTTCCTCCACAGATGTTTCCCATTCCTGACATCTCCAACCTCCTGAGGTCTCCACTGCAGTCTCAGCTTCACTCTCACAGCTTCAAGCATCACCACCTCTGAGGCTCAAGGACTGTAACCCTGCTGCACATTTTTGTCTTATTTTCCAGGTCTTCTTCTGGAATCTAGGTACAAACATCCTTAACCCCATAACTCTTGAATTCTTTATGCCTGAAAAACCAACATTATATGGATCATGCCAAGGTCTGTCATCAGCGCAAGCAATAGCCTGACCCCCTTGGATCATAGCTGTTGTAACTTTTGAGTGCCTGGATGGCTGAACTTTGGAAAACAGTAGCCTATATGACCCTAATGATCCAGGTACACTGGAAGTCTCTTCTCAAAGCAAGGTCTTTCTGTGGTCTGCACTCTTTTACATTCTTAAACCTAGAAAGTGTGGGCCTGAGGTGACTTCCTAATGCAATTCCTGAGATGCCTTCAAGCCATCTTTCCTATTGTCTTAATACAGAGTACTTGGCTTCTTTTTAATGTTAATCTTTTCAGCAACCATGCTGTCCTGGGCCTCAACTTTGCAGGCACTTCTTCTCTGGTGATACTGTAAATTTTCAAATCATTCAACTCTTCTCTTTTCTTCTGAGTCTCACTGTAGATCTGGCTAAAGAAGCCAACAGTATCTATGCCATAGCCTGAACACTGGACTGCCTTGAAATTTTCTCTTCCCAATTCATTAGTTCACCATCCTTAATCTCAGTCTCCAGCAAAATCTCAGCACATCACCAGAGTGTGGACAAAGCATTCAGCAATGCAAGGTGAAAGGGATATGGTGGAAGAAAGTGCTCAGCCTGAGTCATTTAGTAAGCAGAGAGAGGAGCAGGAGGCAGGAACAAGAATGCACCCCTCTGGGTCATGCCCCCAGTGACCACCTCCCACTAGGTCCAACTCCTCACCACATCCAGCTATGAACTCGTGGATGGATGAATTCACTGATGAGTGTACTGCTCCCATGATCCCATCACCCTCCTGACATAGGGGCAACATTTCAGCTCCAAATCATCACAAGAGTGGGGAGATAACAGGACTTTGTAGGCCCCTGTGAGGCTGAGTGAGTGGAAAGCCCTAGTGAAGCTCAGCACACATGTGAAGTTTCAAGGGAAGCCAAGTAACATTAGTGCATAGACATGTACTTAATCTTTCCTTCCTTTGGTGACTCACCCAGATGCGGACCAGGGCTCTTGCCATTCTTACCTGAATGGAGAAGAACCGGGTAGCCCAAACTCACCCAAGCAAAGAAGGTGGATATATCATGAAGATTTTTCACACTCCAGCCCCCAAAAAAACAAAAATGAGAAGTCAGGAAGCAGGAGACTCATAGGAAACTGCAATTTTACCATCTAATAACCTAGCATGTTTGTGATTTTCAGGTTCCAATTTTTGTATCATCACAGTCAATTACAGGTCACAGATGATTTCCAAAGTGGGCTGCTGAGGGAGGACGTTGTGCAAATCCATTTTACAGTCATCCTACACTCCCTAGCTACTCAGCCCCCCATTCTTTCAGCGCCCACAGAGGCAGAGTGAGAGGAAAGAGATCCCTGGGCAGAGAAGAAATGAAACCAGTCTAAATGGAATTTCTTCCCCAGCTCTGCTATATACCTGCTGTGTGATCTTAGCCCAGGCATCTCATTTCTCTGAGCCTTTTTCATATGGAAATGGTTAGACCTGGCATAGCTCCCAAGTGCTGTGACACCTGCCTTCAATATGGGAAAAAGCACACACCAAGCCCAATCCTGTGTGTGGTCCTGAGTGAGCAGTTTCATCTCTTTTAATAGCATTATTGAGGTGTAATTCACATACTTTATAATGTATTCATTCCAAGTGTACAAGTTACTGATTTTTAGTGAACTTGCAAACTTGTGCAACCATCACAATTCAATTTTAGAATCTTCCCATCACCCAGAAAAGCTACCTGCAGGACACTTTGAGATTAAAGTTCTGTACATAATGATGTCAATTAAAAGTTGTATAAAAGCAAAAGTGAAAAATAGTGATTTATCAGGTTAGACCATATGAAATTGCCATTTTATAGGATTAAAATGTCCAAATAGCTGGATGTGGTGGTACATGCCTATAATCCCAGCACTTGGGTGGTTGAGGCAAGAGGACTGCTGTGAGGTCAAGGCTAACCTGGGACACATAGTGACTTTAAGGTGAGCCTAAACTGCCCAGTAAGACTGTCTCAAAACAAAAAAGTCCAAATATTGGCAATTTCACAGTTTGTCCATTGAAAAAAAAACTTTTAAAAATCTAGTTTGCATATTAACTCATACTACTTATGATCACTTATGAAGTGCTTGTGTTATGAATATATATGTATTATATTATATTTTTATTCAGAAAACTACCCAGCATTTTGAACTTTGTAGGTCATGGAAAGGATCTAGGCTTTTTGAAGGGGGAAATTTTGACTATGCTGTTTTTATCTTAGGCACTTTCTTCAGACAAACCTCAATGGCAATTGCTCACTTTGAGCTCCTTGTGCTGAGATGTTCAATCTGCAGTTGAAAAATATGAAGCTGAAAAGCCCAGGTATCTCATGTGTGCATTGCCAACCATACCACATTGTCTCAGAAATCTGAATAAAACACTGCAAGTAGAAACACCTTGTCAATAGCGTGAAAGCATCACAGCTTGTATTTTGTATTTTATTTGTTGTTTTGCATGCTCCCTTTTTCTAAATCGCTACCTCCCACGAGAGACTAGTATCTATAAGGAAAGATGCCAGGTCTTCTCTATACCCTCATATCCCCAGCATCTAGCCACACAATATGCTATATGGTAGATGACCAGTAAATACTGAATACATAAAATAAATTTGATGGGGGAGGAAAGACTCTGACTCATGTAAGTAAACACTACAACTCTGTACCTGGGCCCTAGACACAGAGAGCTCACCAGCATTATGGCAGAAACTAGAAGATAGTTTGTGGTGAATTACCGTGTGAGCAGATCCAACAGGCTTTTATGTCAGCGTATGGCAGTTCATTTTGTGCCAGCTCAGGCCTGGCAGAGATGCTTCCTACTCAGGGACACAGAACAGCCTGCTTCCTAGTGCCAGAGTCAGGGGTCCCCAAATTTGATAGAAAAACGAGGCTAAGGAGAGTACCCCCCAGGCACCTGGGCCCCTACGGTCCCTAAACATTTAAGGGGCCACACTCCTGACCGGGAAAACTGCCCAGAGCGCCAGGAAGACCTGATGCCGGAGCTTCTGCAATGCACCTGGCTGGGCTTTCCAGGGCCTGAAGGCGAGCAGGAGCTCGAAGGACATGGAGAAGAGACTTGAGGTACAGGGGCGGGAACAGTACCACTGTTTAAGATCCAGGTTGGTTCATACGTAGGAAAAAGACACTAAAGTCCTCCTCCCTAACACACAGGGAAGATGGGCCCCACCCTAACTGATCCAAACCTAAGACACTGTCTAAATACAGGTGCTAGTGGACAAGATCGCTGCATTAAAACCGGTTGATGGGGGTTCTTTGCTTCCTTCGTCAAAGGGGAAGGCAGAGCAAACTTCTGCCTGTGTCATATTTTGCTCAATGTCCTTTACACAAGCACAAAATGTACTTGCTCCACATTTGCAGGATGTGATATTTATTACATGAGCAGCTCTAGTAAACAGACAACATCATCACTATTTTAACATACAGGAAACTGAGGTTCAAAGATGTCAAAAACATTTTCCACCTAAGTCTGCCCTATTTCTATGGGAGCAGGGGAGGAAAGAGGAGAGGAAATGGATTGATAGTTGGTTTGAAGTATAGAGGAGAAAGGATAAAGGAAAGAAGAAAGAATCTACCAGAAGCCAAATGGTAGATTTTTATTTGAAATAAGTTCCAAGGAGGAAAAAGGCCATTTTAGTGGCTAAATGTGTACTCTGCCTGTTATCAAGTGAACATTCTGTATCTTTTTATTTCTTTACCTGCCATGGCAACCATAAAGCTTAGAATCAGATTTATCACTTGAGTAACAACAATCTTCAGAGTCTAGAAGCGCCTATTCCTTCTTCCCTTCTCAGAGAAACTGTTTTCTGCTATAGGTTTCTCTCTGCCTGGTAGAAGCGCTGAATTCTCACTCTGAGCTGCATGGAAGGGTTTTCACATATTACGTTAATTGGCTTGCTTTTTGATTTCTTACATTTCACTAGCCCTACACGGATCATGGGAGTAATATCAACTGTAATTAGGCATCATAAAGACAATGATTTCATTAAAGCTCTTTTAATGGACTCAGACATGTATGAGGCAAGGTGTTATACAACACAGTCAAACACTTTATCGCCTTGTGATAATTAGAGCTGCCGAATTACAGCAACAGAGCAACCGAAGGTAATTCCTGTTCGGCCGAAGTCGTCGGACACCCCCAGGCCTTCAATTATCATACTTCTCCTTGGAATCAGATCTCCCTTCTACTCAGAAGCTGCTGCAAGCTCCAAGCTATTACAGCAGACACTCAGCTTGCACAGGAGCCATGAAGTTCTAATGTCCTCGTTACACAACCTCATCTGTCAGCTATTTACTGGCAAGCCGGCCCTGTTCTTCGGTTTCGGTGATAAATAGGCATGAACAGCTTAGCGAGCACAGAGGCAAATAAACATTTGAAAATGATCTGGCCCTGAGAATCTTCTATCAGGTAGTGTTCTGGGTCAAAGAAAACCCAAGCGGACTACAGAGTGAAACATGAACCAAGAGGCTAAATCCAGCTTGCCCTCTTTCCCAAGCACTGCAATGACAGCAGAGGGAATTTCTTCTGCTGTACAGGTATCTCAGATTGTTCTTCAGATAATACTGTCAAACTCGGCAAAATAAGTTGATATGATACCAAGGGCTGTCATTTCTTGATTTCCTAGTAGATATGTCTCAGTGGCTGAAGGATTTAAATATACTGGGCCCAACAAGAAGTCAAAAGAATAGTTTATACTATGCACAGTCACTCATTCATTTGTTCTCATTGAATGAGACTTTAAAAAACCCTGACATAATTATTCTAAGCATGATAGAAGCGTTAGAGACCAGCTCTCACCCATGCATATGAATGATTCAATGCCTACATTGAACCAAATACCACAGCACCAGAGGTGCAATTGTGAATGACACAGATATGAGAGCCCTCAGAGAGTTTATAATCTGGTAAGATACAGATATTAACACATCAATCCACAGATACCGGGGCCCCAGTTCTTGCCATTGCAATGAATATAATGAAGGAAAACTAAAGGTGCCATAAGAAGACAGCATAAAGGGGCATAATCTGCCATAAGAGGAGAGGTCAGCAAAGCAGTGGCCTTGTTATGACTCGGAAATTAGGTAGGTAAAGAAGTAGGGGGAAGAACATTTCAATGACAGGGACTCGTATGGACAAAGGCTCTTATGCAGGAAGGAACTTGGTAAATAAGGAAAGATACAATTTGTCTAGAGTGTAATAGGCAACGACAGGGACATGATAGGCACAAGATCATAGAGCACCTTCCAGAGCGTAGTAAGAGAATGAACTTCAAGCAGTGAGCATTAACTGAAGAACTGACAATTATGCAGTCAGACATTGGCTCTGAATGAGAAGTCACCATGATTTAAATGACTGCTGGATGGACTGACCAACAGCCAATCCACCTCGAAATGTTTCCTTAGAGGTTACTGTATGGATGGAAAAGACACAAGAAATCTCTCACCACCTTCTGTTTTTTGAAGTGAATTATTTAGTCAGGCGTGATGGTACACACTTGTGATCCCAGCTACTCCAGGAGCTAAGGCAGAAAGAGCCCAACTTTGAGTCCAGCCTGAGCAACTGAATGAGATTCTGCCTCAAAATAAAAATGCTTCAAGTTTTGCAGATGTAGCTCAGTGGTAGAGCACGGGCCTAACATATATGAAGCTCTGGGTTCAATTCCCAGTACCACAAAATAAGGAGCAATTTGGCCAGAGCATAATGTTCAGCAGAGTTTGAAGTGGGATAAGGCTGGAAGTCTTGCGATTTAAAGTGCTAAGATAAGGAATTTAGATTTTTTTGTTCCTTCAGAGGGGGAAAAAAGGGCAGGGAGAAACTAAACTTATTGATTGTTTCTCATCTGCCAGGCACTATGCTGGATATTTTCATACATAGTTTCACTGGGTAATCAAAACTCTCAAAAATTAAGTCAGTGTAAGTATCTATGCTCACTCATTCTCCTATCATCTAATTATTCAATTATAAACACTGAAGCTTAGAGATTTTCAAAAATTACTCAAGCTAAGCTGAAAATGCCAGTCGTTGCTTTTCCATTCTCACCTTCACCTAAGAGATTCTAGCCCTGTGTACACCTTTGCTTCCAGGTAAAGATTCCCACCCACATATCTCTGGAGACACTCTCTCAGAGTAATGAGTCATTCCTAGAACTCTGGCCCATAGGATCTGTTTTATATACTCAGGTGAGGTGGTCGAGTTTCCCTACTGAGACTCTGAATTGAATGATTCAGAGTTGGAGTCAGTTAGGAGACGGTAGGAGTTCAAGACTGAAGCCATAGTCATACAGGTCAAACCTGAAATGTAGGAAAGGATGTTGAAATTTCTGATAGCTAATTTCAAATATCACTGAAAAGACATAGACGTGAATAGTCTGGGAAAATTTCTGACCTAAGAATTATAGCTCTAGAAAAATTATCCTTTTTAGTATAGAAGCAATAGGAAAACCCTTTCAAAGAAATCTTAGAAAGTGTGCCACCATGTGCCTTTCTAGAATTAAAAAAAAAAATCTTTAAAAGGAGCCTCACCTAGCCTAGACTTGCTATAAAGCTAACAGTTCAACTTTTATATTTAAAAAATGATGAGTTCTATAATCAGTTAAAATTTAGGTAACTTTGAATTATAGTAGTAAGTCCATTAATAAAATAATATAATGCCTAAAATATTCTTAAGAAAAAAATAACCTTGTTCAAGACACTGGAGTATGTTAATAAAATCTAAGAAATTGAAGAGAATAAAAACATAGGCACACTGTGTAATAAGGGGAAAACCTTAAAAATATATTATCAGGTTAAAGAAAATTATCAGTTAAGTAATGCTTCTGAGAAAAGACCAAAAATCACAACTTTAATTAAAATATGTCTTCCAAAATTACATTTTAAGATAAACATAGTTTTATAGTAAAATTTATGCAAAGAAAAACAATGAGGCATGAAAATTAAAAGCAAACAACAATGCTGAAGATATTTCTTTACCAAATGGTTTTAACAGTAAGTGCCAATGCACTAAAGTCCACAAATAAAAAATAAAATTCCCAAATTAAATCCAAGACACAATCCAATTAGAGAGCCTTCAAGAGACACAAGTGAAATGTGCTTTTATGTTAAACACAAAAGACAAATGTTCATTAGATAAATGCCATCTGTAAAAGTACAGCACAACACTCATCATAGATAACGTAAAATTAAAGCAAAAACAGGACAGTACAGATTGCTATCCACTGATAAAGTTTAGATTTCATAAAGAAGATGCAACTGTTGTATCTTAGGCTGTATTCTCATAGAACAACAGGAGATAAAGATTTAAGTACAAGGACACATGGAACATTAAATACAAAACTTGACTATATAAATCATGTAAAGTCAAGCGTCTGGTGACAGTAAATTTAAGCTTGCAGTCAAGAACAACTAACAGCAAGAAAATTACCTTGTGTTTGAAACTTAAGAAATAAAATTTTATCAAAGAACCCATAAGTCAAAGAAGAAATCACTAAAGAAATTAAATAATATTTTTATTTGAGTCATAATGGAAGTAAAGTATATAAAAATTTCAGGATTAACAATAAAGCCATGCATCCATTAGAAGCAACACACAAGCATTCAATCTCAAAAATTTGAGAAAAGAATAGCAGATTGAACTTGAAAAAAGCCATACAAGAAAATGAAAGTTAAGAGCAAAAACTAGTAAAACTAGAAAGTATAATCCTTGAGGTCTTTAAAAATATTTTTAAAAAACATTTTTAAAAATCATACACAGAATTTTCAGACCATGTAGGGAAAATACATGATAAGTTGGCCTACAAGTGTTACCTCAGTTCACCAGTTTAATTCTTTCCGTGGCTCTGGTCACAAACCAAATTAGTCATGAACTGAATCAAATTTTCCCATAAGGTCAACTTTGAACTTAACCACCGAATTTTATTTGGTTTTGAATTTCATTTGGTTCTTGTCAAATTCAATTTGCAACCAGAATTGTGGAAAGAATTAAGTTCACGAACTGAGGTACCACTGTATAATAATTAAAAATTGTATTCATCAAAAAATACCATTAAGATCATGAAAAGGAAAGTCAAGAGAAATTATAGCAAACAAAACATATAACAAAGAGCTCATACTCTTAATATTAAAAAGAACTCCTAAAAGTAAATAAGAAAAAGATAACAATACAAGAGTGGATAGAAGACAAGATATTTTCAACACAGATCTTCCAAACTGGCCCCCTCCCCTCAACATAACAAGACGATTGGTTGTACTACTCATCGCAGAAGTATAAACTCAAACAATAATAAGCTACCACTGCACACCCATCAGAATGGCTAAAATAAAAAAATTGATCCTGCCCAGGTGTTAGCGAGGCTCACTGCACTGGAGGCCCTTCCATGCTATTCGTGTAAGTTTACCAGGACCATCATTTTGAAAGAGTCTGTACTACACTGCTGAAGTTATGTACACACAAATGCTTATTTATCAATTCCATTCCTCAGCAACGCATGCTTACATGAATCAAGAAAATCTAAAGGATGTTTTTAACAGCATTATTCATAAATATAAGGAAAGTGGAAACAAACCATTTAACCCCATTTCACCATTTATTCATTAGCAACTCATTAATCTCAGAGCTGGAAAGACGCATTAACCAAAACAACCCATTAGTCGTCAAATGAACAAATAAAGGATGGTTTACTCCTATAATAGAATTTTTAAATTGTAGTATAGTCACAAAATGAAATAAACAGCAATTAAAATAAGCAAACTATAGCTACACATTATAAATGAATTTCACAAAGATAATGGGAAGCCAAATAACCCAGAAAAAAAAGAATAAAGTATATTGTTTGATTTATATAAAGTTTAAAAACAGATTAAGCTAACTATAGGGCTTAAGTATATATATACACACACACACATATATATACATATGTATATATGTATAAGTCATCAAATTAAAAGGAAAAGCAAGGAAATAATTAACATAAAAATCATGACAGTAGCTTATTTTATCTAGAGAGAAGAACAGCAACCAAATAGAAAGAAAGGCAATTTCTGAAATCCTGATAATGATCTATTTCGGGCTTTGTGTGGTGGATACTTAAGTGCCTTTGTGATAATCATCAAACTGTGAAAGCAAAAATTAGAAATAAGAATAAATGTTTCAAAATTTCATGTGGGATATCACCATAGTACTACTCAAGGGAAAATTCTCATAATTACATGCTTTGCTACTAAACAAAAACAGAAATATAAAGTATTTTCTAAACCTAAAACTCAAAAGTTAACTCCAAAAAAATCAAAGAAACCATACAAAATTCAATATATATCTCTTGAATTTTATGTGTGACACGCACAAATTAAGAAAAATTATTTAGAAAACTGAAGAAGAGTATAATCTATCAACACATCTTTTAAAGTGGGCAATAAACAAAATAAAACAAATAAACTCATTAGTTTAATGATTGGTACACAGTTAATGCACATACACTTCAGGGTTGTTTTTCCACCATAAATAATCATTGGGAAATGTATTTGGGATTTTTCACAGTAACAAGTAAGTTCCTCTTGTTTATTTATTTATTTATTTATTTATTTCGGTCTTTTTGAAACAGGGTCTCACTATGCAGTTCAGGCTGGCCTTGAGCTCACTTTGTAGCCAAGGCTGTCCTCGAACTTGCAATGGTCCTCCTGCCTCAGCCTCCCGAGTGCTGGGATCACAAGTGTGCAGCACCACATCTGGCAGTAAGCTCCTTTTAAATAAGATAATATTAGATAGAAGTCTATGTTTAAAAAATGAGAATGATCAATAAAATAAATTTAGTAATTTATATTGTCTTAAAGAATATTTTAGAAACTGGAAAATCTCTAGTAAATCATTAATTATATGAGAAATATTTTTTAAATGTAAGAACTATGTTTTAAAAGGAAGAGAACATATAGCCTTAGGTTGAGATGTGTCAGCAACAAATTCAAACTGAGCTCGACAGAGAGAGAATTACTGGAAGGATAGAGGGATACCCAATGCGGTGGTGGGAATGAGAGGTGCTTCCTAGAGCCGGGCATTGAAGAAAGCTAGAGCCAGGTACTCCCTCTCTTTCCATTTGTGGGGAACCACTCAGACTGCTTCAAAGCTCGGGGGCATCTAAGGCACCTGAACACTTGTCTGGGACAGGCGCGCATTGGGATACAGTTATGTAACCATATCGTAGCGCTGGTAAACACGCATGCACAGCTTACAGCAGCACTATGTAAGAAAGCACATATGAGATAACAACCTGTAGGAGAACTGTACAGTGAAGTCGCAAGCAGCTCTGGTTCTTGCTCGTGTGTCCTTGCAGTCTTGTGCTCTGCTCTGCTCCACACTGCCTGCTGTTGTTGCTGATGTCTCATACATGTACCTTCTTTAACCTCGGGATCTCACCCTTGAAAATCTCCCTTGGGCCCCCTGGCAGGCTGACACCGTCATATTCACTGTTTTTTCAGGGTGCTGAACTCATTCTGCCCTTCGAATGGCAAGGATTCAATTCAGCTGTAATTCCTGATTCTTCATTCCATGGTTTCCCCAGGATATAAAAGCAGTACTTAACTTCTCTTAGTGCCCTTATTTTCAAATCAAAAAATATCAGAAAAGATTCAAAGCAGTTATATCCAAGGACCAAACTCCCATGGAACATATATGGACCCCTAGAAGCCATGAGTGTATTATGGTATCATTCCTGGAAGAGGAAAAATACTACACACTTAGAATGAAATACCTACATGAAAAGAGCAAAACCCAAGCAGTTTTACAGGTAGGTGCTTTTAAATTTTCAAATACATAGCATAGTTACCATAATAAATAGCTCTTCCAGAAAACAGAAAAAAAAAATGTAAAAACTCACCTATCCTATTTTTTAAGTTCGTGGACCTGAATACCAAAAATAGAAGACTTCAGGTCAATTTAACATATTAGGATGAATGTAAAATAACTAATAAAAGATTATCAAATGCAATTTGAATTCAAAAGGTGTTTTTAAAACACGGGAGGCATTTCTATTCCAGCACACAGTAAGGATGTGCATGATTATCTCTCACACTGTCTTTAAAGTGCTGGCAACTGAGGGAAAAAGAAAAGGTGAGAGAGAAAGAAAAGAAAAAAAAGAACAATACTGAAACAATACCCCAATTAAAGGCACCATAAACAATGCTAATTTCCATTCAGAAAAACCAAGAGAATAAAGTGTTAATAGTCAGAAAAAAATTCATTAATTTTGGTAATCACAAAAAAAATTTTAAAAATGAGTAGCTCCACATAGAGAGGTCATCCTAACCACAAAGAAAATAGAGTAGAAGTAATTTGCTTCAAAATTGCTACAAAAATAGGAACTGTCCAAGAATACATTTAATTTACAACATGTAAAACTTTGATGAAGAAAACAACAAAGAGGTTTTGACCAAGATGGTGGAGTGGTGAGCAGCAGAGAAACAGCCTCTCTGAGAGTCGCCATCCAGATGCTGGAGTGTAGCAATGTGAGGAAGACAAGAGGGAGGAGAGAAGGTGGGTCCCCTGGACCCAGGATCTGAAGCATGGATTGAAGCCCATCAAGAGAGTCAAGAGAGAGACTTCAATGATGGAAAAGGCGGTGGTCAGGGGCACCTTCTCCCTGAGACAGGACTCACTGCAGGAGAGACTCAGTTCAAATCTGCAGACACACGTGGCTGCTGGTGACCCTAGAGGCCTCCACTGGGGAATATGCAGCAGTGGAGGAGAACAGGAGACATGAAGGATTGCACTAGCTGGTGGTGAGTGCTGAGGGCTCAGTCATTCTGCATGAGAGAGTGATTGGCCAGGGGCTACCTTGGAGAGAGGCTAGCTGAGCTCATAACTCAGAGTGGCTGCCAGCTCCATCTAGCAGCTCCCAGCTGGGCTCAGGCCTGCAAAAGGTGCGCTGATGGCTGCAAGCCAAATGAGTCTGGTTTTGGCCAGATTGTGCAGGCTCACCAAGATTATCCACTGCCCTGCCAAAAAGCTACTACTAGCTTGCTGGGATAAATCAACACAGACAAGGACTCTGTCTCTACATGCTGTCTACCAGTGACTGCAGAGACAAATCTGGAAGTGGACTTTTTTCTTTTTTTTTTTTCTTTTTTTTTTTGTTTCTCTCTCTCCCATTTGTGTTTTTTGTTGCAGTTGTGGTTTTGTTTTGTTTTCTGTTTTCTGTTTTTCTTTTTTCTTCATCCAATGTTTGATCTTGTTCTCATGTGAATGTGAACATGGCTTCTACCCTCTTTGTGATTGTGGTTCTATTCTGTTCCTTTAATCTATTCCTTCTCTCTTTCTCTTCAGGCTTCTGCACCAGTTTCCAAAAATTAGCGTGATCCCCCTTGGTTCTACAGCCTTACTTCTAATCTCTTCCTATTTTTCAACTTCTCTATGTTCCCTTTACTCACTTAAATAGTAAACATTCAGGGAAAAATTGACATATTAAGGACTTGTACATGGTATATGGCATATAATTTTCTGGCTTATTTTAGATTTTGTTATATAACCACAAATCTAGTTCATACAGTTAAAGGTGGCAAATTAATGGTTAGCTCAGTTTGTCATTTTCTATGCTGTGTTTGATGCTATTTTCATTGATACTACTATAGCCAAAAGTGACATAATTGTTCTAAACAGCTGTTCTTCCTGGCATTCCAAAACTGAGATTAAGGGTCACAAAAAATACTGTGGTACAGTTCAAAAGAACAAGGGGCTGGGCCAAACAAGCAGCAATTTCTCATTGCCAACAAATTGAGGTGGCAGGATCTTGCAATGGACTCAAAACCCAAAATCCAGACACATATACCTGGAAGATACCTCAGAGAAGTAGTCATTTCCTAAGGCTTATAAATACTAGCAATAAGGCAATCCATCACAGGCAATTTACAGGCATCACCCCAGGAATTAATCTCAAAAAAAAGAAAAGAAAATGAGAAGACAATTAAACATCATGCAACCCCAGACATCCAATTCACCAAAGTGAAACCCAGGGGGCAGTGCGGTGGGACCATCTGAAAGCCGCCCAGCCGGCCTCTCTGAATTGCTAACAACAAAGCAACTGAATGAGGCTCTAGAAAAAATCACATCTGAAATAATTTGTCAGATAACAGCAAATATGGTGTCCACAATGAAAACCATGCTTAATGACTCTAGAGCAGATGCAAACAAAAAAATACAGGACTTTAAGAAAATTACGGAAGCCATGAATGCTCAGCATAAGAAAGAAATGGAATCCATAAGGCAGACTGAAGCAGATATCCAGGAGAATAAAAATTCCATTGAAAGTATCCATAGCAGATTAAGCCAATGTGAGGACAGGATCTCAGATATAGAAGACAGACTTTGGTTAGTGATTATGAAAAGAAAGATTTCTTAAAAATAACAAGGGACCATGAGAAATCAATGCAGCATCTACTAGATGAGGCAAAGAAGAATATTGTAAGACTGACTGGAGTCAATGAAAAAGCAGAAGATAGCACAAATGACATAAAAAAATACTGTCCAGAGAAATCATGGCAGAAAAATATCCTGGTAGAGAAAAAGAATTTGACATGCATGAAAGTGAGGTATAAGGAACTCCAATTAGCCATGATCCAAAAAATTTATAGCCAGGCATATCACAGTCAAGATTTCAGGAATTTAACACAAGCATACAATCTGAAAAGCTGTTAGGGAAAAAGAAACAAGTCACCTATAAAGGAAAGCCCATCAGAATCACAGCTGACTTCTCAACATAAATCCTCAAGTCAAGGAGATCTTGGAGTGAAATACTTCAAGTTCTAAAGGAAAACAATCCTCAACCCAGATTGATGTAGCCTGCAAAACTATCTTTCAAAACCGATGGAGAAATGAGATACATCCATGACAAAAGACATCTGAAGAAAATTATGACCACCAAACCAGCGCTCCAAAATGTTCTGCAGGACATTCTAGAAAGAGAAAATAAGGACTACTCCATGAACCCGTGAACCTTAACAGAAGGAATCCACCAGACAAGGCAAACCATTAAACAGAGGGAGGGGGTAAAATAGAGGGAGGCAACAACAGGAAAATAACATGAGAAGGATAAGTCAATACATATCAGTTATAACCATCAACATTAATGGTCTCAATTCACCAATCAAAAGAGACAGACTGGCAGAATGGATCAAGAATCAAGATCCAACAATATGATGCATACAAGAAACACATTTATGTCGAAAAGAAATTCATAGACTGAAAGTCAAAGGATGGAAAACAATGTAACAGGAACCCAGAAAAAAAGCAGCAATAGCTATTCTACTTGCAGACAAAGTGAATTTCAAGCCAACCCTGATTAAGTTAGATAAAGAAGGTCACTACATCTTTGTAAATGCAATAATACAAGAGAAAGAGATAGCAATCATAAATATATATGCAACAAATAACAGTACACCCAACTCTATAAAGCAAACATTAACAGACATTAAAAATCAAAGAAATACTAATACAATTATATTGGGAGATCTCAATACTCCACTGTCACAAAAAGACAGATCAACTAGCCAAAAAAATCAACAATGAAATATTAGAACTGAACCAAACTTTTGAACAAATGGACTCAGTAAATGTCTACAGAGTGTTCTACCCCACAACATTAGAATACACATTCTTCTCAGCTGAACCTGGTACAGTCTCTAAAATAGACCACATACTATCTCCTAGAACATTCTTAAGTAAATGCAAAGGAATTGAAATTATCCCATGCATATTATCAGACTATAGTGCCATAAAATTTGAAATCAATGACAAAAGAAACCAAAAAAACTTAATAGATACATGAATTAAATAGCACCCTCCTGAACAACAAATGGGTCACATATGAAATTAAAGAAGAAATTAGACAGTTACTACAATTAAATTATAATGATTATACAACATACAAGAACTTATGGGACACAATGAAAGAAGTACTAAGAGTGGAATTTATAGCAGCAAATACCCATCTCAGGAAAACAGAGCAAGTGCAAATAAACAACTTAATAATGAACCTCAAACTTCTGTCCTACTAACCTGTTTGTTTGTTTATCTTTTTAATCTTTAAAATAATAAAAGAATAAGAGCAGGCCAAACCAAAAGCTCATACAAGGGAGTAAATTATAAAGATCAGAGGAGAAATTAACACATAGCATAGTAAAAAATATACAAAGAATCAATGAATTGAAGAGTTGGTTCTTTGAAGGATTAAGTAAAATTGACAAACCTTTACTCAACCTTATTTTAAAAAGGAAAGAAAAGACTCAAATCTATGCAATTAAGAAAGAGGCAAAATCACAGTGGACCCTGCAGAAATTCAGACGACCATCCATAGCCAGTTTGAAAACTTGTACTCTAGTAAGATGGAAAATGCAGAAGAAATGAACATATTCCTAGATACATATGAATTACGAAAGCTGAATCAAGAAGATATAAAAATCCTAAATAAACCAATATCAATCAATGAAATTGAAGATGTAATTTAAAAACTACCAAAAAAAAAAAAAAACTACCAACAAAGAAAAGCCCAGGCTCTGATAGATACACTGCTGAATTCTACAAGAAATTCAGAAAAGATCTAATACCATTACTTCTCAAATTCTTTTATAAAATTAAAAGAGGAGTGATACTCCCAAATTCATTCCTATAAGCAAGCATTACTCTAATACTAAAACTAGAATGACTCAACTAAGAAAGAGAATCACAGGTCAATCTCTCTAATGAACATAGATGCAAAAATCCTCAAAAAGGTAATGGCAAACAGAATGCAGCAAATCATCAAGATTATATACCATGACTACATGGGATTCATCTCAGGAATGCAGGGATGGTTCAACACACATAAATCAATAAATGTAATACACCACATTAACAGAACCAAGGATAAAAATCATATGATCATCTCAATAGATGTAGGAAAAAGCTTTTGACAAAGTCCAGCACCCATTCATGATACAAAATCCTACAGAAAATTGGAATAGATGGGCTTTATCTCAATCTGATAAAAGCTATCTATGACAAACCAATAGCCAGCATCACAGTAAATGGGCAAAACCTGAAAGCTTTCTCTTTAAAATTAGGAACAAGACAAGGATGTCCACTCTTTTTTTTTTTTTTTTTTTTTTGTGGTACTGGGGATCGAACTCAGGACCCTATGCTTGCTAGGCAAGCGCTTATTCCACTGAGCTATATCCCCAGCCCAAGGATGTCCACTCTTATTCAGCATAATCTCTCCCCACTCTTATTCAACATAGTTCAGGAAACTTTAGCCAGAGACAAGAGAAAGAAATAAAAGGAATAAGAATAGGAAAGGAAAAAGTTAAATTGTTATTTGCAGATGACATGTGACTCTACATACAAGACCTCAAAAACTCCACTAAAAAAACTTCTAGATTTAATAAGCAAATTCAGTTGCATAGCTGGATACAAAATCAACACTCAAAATTTAGTAGCCTTCCTATACATGAATAACAGACTCATTGAGAGAGAAATTAGGGAAACAATCTCTTTCACAATAGCACCTAAAAAAATGAAATACCTAGGAATCAATCTAAAAGATCTCTACATTGAGAAGTACAATACTCTGAAAAAAGAGATTGAAGTAGATATCAGGAAATGGACAGATATCCCTTGCTCTTGGGTACAAAGAACATATGTAGTGAAAATGCCTATACTCCAAAACTGTTATACAGATTTAATGCAATTCCAATCAAAATTCCAACAGCATATCTCACAGAATTAGAGAAAACAAATCTAAAATTCATTTGGAGCCAGAAGAAACCTAAAATAGCAAAGGCAATTCTGGACAACAAAGGCACGGCAAGGGACATTCCAATCCCTGACTTGAAATTACACTATAAAGCTACTATGATAAAAACAGTGTGGCTCTGGCAAAAAAAAAAAAAAAATAACAGACCCAAAGATCAATGGAGCAGACTAGAATATGTATAAACAACTCCAGACATACTCAGCCACCTTATCTTTGACAAAGGTGCCAAACACATTCCCTGAAAGAAAGATAACCTTTAAATAGTGGAGGGAAAACTGGCTCTGCACATGCCAAAGACTAAAATTGGACCCATATATTTTATCATGCACTAAACTAATTTCAAAATGGATCAAAGACTGGAATATTAAAACACAAATATTAAATCTGCTGGAAGATAGAATATATAAAACTCTTAAAGACATTGGTGTATGCAAACCCCCAACTGCACAAGAACTGTCACAAAAAATAAACAACTGGGATCTCATCTTAGTGAAAACCTTTTGCACAGCAAGAGAAACCACCAACAGAGTGAAGAGACAACTCAAAATGTGGGGGGAAAAATGTTTTCCAACTGTTCCTCAGACAAAGGATTATAAAGAACTCAAAAATATCAGGCCTCGCAAATTTAAAGACCAAATCCAACTGGAGATACAGCTCAGCGGCACAAGTGCCTGCCTGGCAAGCCCAAGGTCCTGAGTTTGACTCCTGGTACATACACACAAAAAAATAAAAATAAAGACCAAATCCAAAACTGGTCATATAAGATGAATATACACTTCTCAGATGAAGAAATACAAACAACAAATAAATATGTGAAAAAATGCTCAACATCACTGGTCATTTGAGAGAGGCAAATTAAAACAATGCTGATATTCTAACTCACCACAGAAAGAATGGCTATTATCAAGAAATCAACCAATAACGAATGCTGGGGGTGCCGGGGGGAAAGGGAACCTTTCTCCACTATTGATGAGAGTGTAGATTGATGCAGGTACTGTGGAAATCAGTGTGGAGATTCCTCAGTAAACTAGGGTTGGAGGGCCCATTTGACCCAGCTATTCCCCTCCTGTGTATCTTCCCAGAAGAATTAAAAACATCATACCACAGCAATGTATGCGCACCCATGTTTATAGCAGCACAATTTGCCATAGCAAAATCTTGTAAACAACCCAAATGCCCATCAACTGAGGAATAGATAAAAAAGATGTGGTGTTTGTATTCAATGGAGTACTACTTAGTCATAAAGAAGGATAAACTGGAGATTTTTATAGAGTAAATGGATGCAACTCAAGACCATACTCATAAGTGAAATGAACCGGACACACATGTGTAAACATCATATTGTCTCCCTTGTGTGAGAAGCTGAAAAAGTAAATAAGATCCAAAATATATAACAGATATTGTAAGATGGGAAGAAATTTCAAAAGGAATGAGAAACTGGAATGGGGGAATGGATAAAAGAAAGGAAAAGCAAGTTAAGATAGTTATACTACTAATTTCTCTTAATCCATTGAAAAGAAAGTTTTGTGCTGATATTGTTTAGACAATTAAATGCTGCTATCTTGTACTCTGAGTAACTAAAGACAACATTACTCAATGTATTAACCATTGTTACACTCCTATTATCTTCTGTTGAAATTTTGTTTTATTTTTTCTTTTCACAATAGTAATAATAATAAAGGAAGTTTTGAATGGCAAAAAAGGAAATAGCAAATTTTTACTGAGGCCACAGAATAAGATCCCTTCCTGCCTCAGAACAGAAAGTTACAGGATGCTCCTGAGGACAGAAAAACATAAATTATCTCAAATCAATTATAAATTTGAAGCAAGTAATAGAATTCTAAAAACAACTCCAAAGTTTAAGTGCTAGAAAAAAAATCCGAGAAAAGCCACAAAAAATTTTGTAAAACTAAGATACTACACAGAAGAATTATCCAGGAGATAGGCGAAATTGTCAAAACTTAAAACATTATATACCATTTCAATTACAAAACCACTTAACTACTGTACAAGATTAGACAGACAGATCAATGAGCACAATAAAAGGCCTTAATGTAAGTATTTTGTACGTGAAAATGACAGCATTCTTAAATCAATAGGAGACTATATTTAATAAGGCTTGTTCAAATTATTTAACTACTGGAAAAGAAAAACAAAGTACTGCTTGTACCATCCACATGCCAAAATAAATCCCAGATGTATTAAAGATTAAAGGTTTTTAAATGTAGGAAATAAAACTACTTAGCTGTTAAATTTTATATAGATAGATAGGTAAACAGATTCATACAAGCTTGAGTTTTAAGCAAGCAGTCCAAGAAAGAAAAACTGTCCTTGAAAACTTGATTGATCTAACTATATAAAACATAATATATCACTGTGTCAAGAAACACTATGAAGAAAATTGGAAGCCAAAAGACAAATGAGAAAAATAATTGCACTGTGCCTGCCAGACAAAGGGTTAATTTCCTTAATATTTAAAGACCTCTTATAAATTAGAAATAAAAATAGGCAGTAGAAAATTGAACAGAGTGTGTGAATAGAAAACTCATGAAACAAGACAAATGACCAGTAAGTACATGAAAAGATGTTTAGTCTCCCTAGTATTGAGGTCAATGAAAATGCAAACAGTAATAGGACACCATTCCTCATGCAGTGAATTGACAAAAAAAATTAAAGTCCAGCCCCGTGTAGAAGGGCAGCCTACCAGCATTCTCAAGCAACAGTAGTGGGGGTACCGATCAATACTGCATCCCAGGAGGCAATTCCAATACACATTAGAAGTTTTAAAAATCTTCATACCCTATTTTGTCTACTTGTGTAATACATTTGGAATTTTCATCGAGAATGATTTTTTAAATTTATATGTGCTTACCTAGTCATTTTATCTCTATGAATTTACCCAAAAAAGGAATAAGAAATACTCACAAAGATTTAAGAGAAGATTACAGGTAGTAATAATGACGATGATGATAAAAATAGTGACTTGCGATGCAATTTTTCTTTCAAATGCAAGGAAATTCTTTGACTCCTTACATCTGCATAATCTACGATTGCCGGTGACTAAATAGAAAAAGAAAATCCTTCCTGGGTAGCCAGAGACCCCCAGAGTTTCCAACCTTCACATGATTCTAACTCTAGTTGCATAATATAATCGATATTTCATATATCCATTCTCCCTCAACATTCTCAACATCTCTCCTAAAATGTAGCAGTGCACCAACACAAAAATTGGTATCCCTTTCCTTGATGTATAGCAATGATCTAGTGAAACCCTCCTCGCCTCCATCCTTCTACCCAATACTGTACCTTACCTTTTTACAGTTCAGGAATTATAATAACAACAATAATTAATAATAATAATAGTAATAATAATAAATGAATAGGGCATTCTCCTTTACTGGCAGGCTACAACCAAGTCCCAAACCCTATGGTTCTGCTTTGACGTATCAGAGCCCCACGCTGCTGAAGTTCACCTTATTTACATTTACTCAGACGTTTTATTGTGCAAAAACATTTTAATTCGAGATTAAGAGCCCTGAGCTCACAGACTGATAACAACGAAGGAAAGTTGCTTATTCAAAATGGTAAATGAACCCTCTGCAACAGGATAAAAGCTCTCAGACCATAAAGTAAAACATGCTCATTTTAGCCAGACTGAGGCACAACTGGTCTTGGCCAAGTGGAAATTTAGAAGTGTTAAATATCATTAAAAGGCTTTATGCTTTTTCTAGGAATAGATAGAAATTCATAGAAACTTAATAGAAACTTGGTATCATCTGAGAATCCTTTCTTGGAGAAAACCTGCCCCAAAAGGACCATTTCTTTTTGTGCGCTCTCTCTAGCTTGGCTTGTGCCCAGGAGTATGGAGGATGCTTCTGTGGTGGGATACGAAGCAAAGCCCAGACACTGTGCAGCTATACCAAGAACAAAGCCTCTGGGTATTTATCAGAGTGGTGTCTGCAACCACCCTGCACTTTTAAAACAGCAGGTTTGCCTCCAATACAAACTGACTCTATGAGATTGTCAAATGAATTCTAGCCCTCTACAATGGTTGAAGAAAAATATCCGCCCTTGAAGAAGTGCTGTACGAAGGTCACTTTGGATTTCTCCCAAGAATATCTGGGAGCTGGAGGATGAGACTGGACCACAAAATAAGAGAAGGCATACAAGATGGTCAACTCGAAGAAGGAATGTGTCAAAGAAAGAAAAATTCAATTTTAAACACTGGTCAAGCCCCAAGAAGGGTGACACCAGTTCACGATAGTATCGCCAAGTGAAACTTTTGCTGTTCCTCATTCCCAGGGTTGGTGAACTCAGAGATGGCTGCTGATGGGATGGGGAGGGAAGGAAGAAAAGGAGTGAAACATGGACCTCATTATGATCTGCTACAGGTTTCTAACCTGAAGCAGAAACGAGATGGGAGAAGGAAACTTCTACTTCTCTTCTTGCAACTAGGATGCTGTATGTTACCTCACATCAGTGAAACTGATGCTCTACCTGGGATTCTGAACCCAGAGGAAGTGGCTCAGGGATGTAGATACAGTAAAGGTGCATTTGCAGCAGTAGTAACCAGCAGCCATGTCCCAACCAGAATGCTCCGGCTGCCCAGCCTGCTGCTTCATCCTCAGCCTTTCAAATTCTTTCGTGAGCTGTACACGATGCCCCACCAATAAATTCCTTTCCTGTTTAAATAAGCCGGGATCATTTGCTATTGTCTGCAACTAAACCCACCTCTTACATACCTAACCAGACAGTTTTTATCTCGTGTTGACTACCAACTTCCAAATATGGTACCGCCATGTTCCCAGAGAAGCAGAACATCTCGAGATTCTAAGAGTGTCCCAGTATGGAGCATACACACAATTGGAGGAGGATCCAAAAAAGGGGCCATTTATAAATGTGTAGACAAGTTGTAGTGAAACTTTGAGGGATCATGCAGAGGCCTCACTTGCGATTTTGAATTTTAAAAAAATTTCTTTGATAAATTATAGGCAAGATTCCCAGCATGGTTGCTACCCTTTCTGGTTTCAAAATAATTGAGGAGAGAGATTGTATGCCCAAACTGGAGATATCTTTGGAAAAACACTGATCTTCACTTGAGCTCACAGCCAGCCTGAAGCTTCCTCTAGTCGAGAAGATCGGATCCTCTGATCATACTCTCCTCCCGCCCCACCTCTGATCTCCGGCCCAGGTTCCCCATTAACTGGATGCACCTGACTGAAGACAGAGGGTACCAATGAAAGCCCCCGAGGACAGGCCCCTGGGAAAAGGGAGAGTGGAGAAGTGAAGAGTAGATCTGGGCTGTGAAGAAGCACTGGGAAGCACTTAACACAAACACCTAAGGAGCGTCAAGTGATGCCCACACACCCACAAGTGTATTTGCCTAGCCCAGATGCCATTTTGCCAGCCCCCTCCTGGACAACTCCAACTGAAAATTCCATCAAGACCCACTAACACCTACAAAGTGAGAAGGCACTCTGCTCAGCTTCCGCCTTCTACCCCGTGACCGCTTGCAGAAGCGCTTAATTCTGCTTCTTCTCTCCACTCCCTCCAGTCTTCCACTGCCGCCACAGACCCGCTCCTCCCTCCCGCATGAACGTACTTGCAGACGTTTCCAGTTGAGGACAAATTTAGAAGGCACCATTTCTGTCCAAAATTGAGGCGCTAGAAAACCACAGTAGGACCTACAGGCAGTCAAGAGATGTAAACCTCAGATAACAGTGTGCTCAGACCCAAGTGACAAAACCAAGCAGCAGAAAACATTAGGCGTTTGCCATTTCTACAAACAAATGTCTGTAGGCATTTTTCTAAGAATATTACAGAAATACTGATCCTTTTAAAAAACATAGTTCAGAGAAAGTCTGTACTTAACAATATAAAGATCATACAAGGTAAGTAATTATAAGTGAAAAGACAGAATTCTTTGAAATGACAGAAGTGTGAAAGGCTTTGATACATAGATACAGTATCATAGGCCACCATGAGATAATACAGAAACAGAACAGTAAAAAACACTAACCTATGATTCATCTATTCAACCTGCTGCAAATATTTATTCAGCACTTACTACCTTCAGGCCACTGGGCTAGGATTGGAATAGAAGGTAAAAGAGCTAGAACAAAATGTTTTCCCTCCGCTATATCTAATTAAGCCTTTGAGTGTTTCCCTAGGGAAGAGGGATTAGAAAAACAAGAGCTTTCGTTTGCTGGGCATTTACAATGTGACAGGTATTGCGCGGAGCATGTCCCATTTACATCTGCTCAGCTCTAATAGGAAATGGATTAATGGATAGGGTATAGATTTATAAATAGGGTACAGAAGTCAGGTAACTAGCAACAGGTCACAGAGAAAGAGATGGGGCAGAAAAAACATGAGAAACAGGACCATAAGCTGAAGTATCTCGCTGGCTGTGTAACACTTCATAGTATTAGGGGGAAGCATGAGGACTTGAGGGGGAGGGGAAATACACGCTGCCCATGGATGTCCGCCTAAACTTTCAGCCTGACTGATTCCCACTTCCACAGCTGTGTTCTCCGTTATCCAGTTCTCCGCCATGAGACAGTGCACCGATGTGTTTTGTCAGAGAATCTTGATGGGTGGACATTCAAATCAATTAATACATCCATTTCAATCTCCCCATCTGTCAGAAACTCCAAGTTCTCTTGGCAATGTAAGAACAGAAAGAGAAGCAGGGGCAGGAAGAAAAGAAGAGTATACTTTGAGAAATATTTATAATTATATATAAAAGAGAAAAATACCTACTGGCAAGATAAAAAGACAGATTATCTCATTTTTTTAACCTAGAAAGACAGCAAGAGAATACAGTCAGGGCTCTATACCCAGACTGCTTTTGCCCACCTCCCAGGACCAGATCTCCCAGCTGTGTGATTTTACAAAGAGCCCTCAACATTTCTGAACTTCACAGAGATCATAACAACATGGAGTAAGGGCACAAATGTTTGCTGTTTAACTAATATTGTCCAATTTCTCTGTAGGCCATGCTGACCAGGGCCCATGCCACTAAAATCAGAGCCAGTAAGCTACCCTCCAACACACACATTCCCTCCTGCTTTTAACAGCTGGGTTATTTTTTAATTGTTTCCCAGCCTGCCTACACCACTTACACTGGCACTTGCAGATTTAACTGAATATTATATATGTGTGTGTGTGTGTGTGTGTGTGTGTGTGTGTGTATGAGTCAACGTGGCTACAAAAACTACATCTGAATAATTTGCACAAAGAAAATTGCTTTTTAAAATTCTATAGGAGTTTGGGGAAAATTAATTTTGGGAAAAATAAAGTTATAGAATTCTACCCTCACATTTCTTTACATGTTAAATTCTTGCCAATTTAAAATAAAGCCAAACTAGCTATCACAAAATATGTGTAAACATCAAGTGAGAAAAAGATTGGTATTCAGGGGAAAAAAAAAAAAACCCTAACTGCCACCTCAAATCACTGGTGAATGTACATACTCTTATGAGTTTCAGTTAAAATTAAATGTATGAAGCTCTGGATTTGATCCCTGGCACTACAAAAACAAAAACAACAACAGCCAAACAATATACAGTTCTGTACCTACCTCAAAGATATGTGGTAAGAATTAAACAGAAAAATCCAGGAGCCCATGCCGGGCACAGAGTAATGTCTCTTTAAACGATAGCACCTCTGAGGCAGGGACCTCAGTAGGCACACAGTAAATGTTAGCTATTAAATTGGTAAGAGCAAGAGCAGCCTGGTTTGGCCACATATTAGTGAGATACTCACTGACTCATCTGGCCTCTTGTCGGCAATAAATAGAAGCGTTTATACTAGAATTATCAATGCTGGAACTTTAGCATGTGTGCAAATCACTGGGCTATCTTGCTCTGACTTGTCAAGTCTGAGTATGGCCTGGACTTAGCCTGGAAATAAGCTCCTACATGATGCTACTGGCTTGTGGTCCACACTTGGAATATCCAGGGTCTTCTATGTCATTCTCAAATGCAGGCATGCATCAGAATCACCTGGAGGATTTTGTTGACACACAGGTGGTTCTGTTATTAAAAAAAAAAAAAAAAAAGCAACTCTGTATGCTTCTGATTCAATAGATCTGGATTGGAGCCCAAGAATTTAGGTCTCTAACAAGATCCCAGGTGATGCTGGTGCCACAAGTCTCCACCCACATTTCGAGAAATTCTAACACAATCTCTAAGTATTGCTCCAACCTCGTGCAGAGACTCAGAATGTTCTTGACCATGTTAAACCAAGCAAAATGTGTTGTGAATGGAGGAGAGCAGTTGGGCTCTCCTCCTTCCTAATCTCCTAAGGTCATATCTGAATCAAAATCGCTAAATCTTGGAAGCAGCCTTCATGTCCACCAACAGATGAATGTGCACAGAAAATTTGGTATGTCTACACAACGGAGCACTACTCTGTCATAAAGAAGGATAAATTTGAGTCATTTGTAGAAAGATGGATATAGTCTGAGACATAATGTGAAGTGAAATAAATAGGTTCACAAGCTCAAATATTGCATGATTTCTCTTTTATGAGAAACACAAAATAATAATAAATTATACAGCAAAATAAAAGGTAATAGGAAGCAGGACAGTAGATCTTTTGCAAAATGGAAGTGGGACCAAGAGATGCAGGAAGGGGAGGGGAAAGGGACTTTTAAAAAGAATTAAGATGTGTTACGTACACATTCCAATTCCCCACAATAAGTGTAATCATTATGTACTGCAGAGGTGTACATATATACCATATATATACACACATTATATAACATACATATTATAGAGTGTGTGTATATATATATATACACATTCCAGAAGAAAGAGAGCTAGGGATACAAACACTAGCTCTCACCATTCTTTGCAATTCAATTTGTGTTTCAACCATAGCTTCCCCATCGATCGATAGTATTCCTTCTTTGCTTTCCTTTCCCTTTTCCCTTTTCCTTCCATTCTTATCAAGAAGGCTACAAGCAAAACTCCTCTTTCTGGTTGAGAATAGAACTTCAGCTCTAATTCTAGTGTCTTGACAAGCCCAAAGACGCAAACATCACTTAATGTGACAAGGAAACCGTAACTGCAGTGAGAAAACACTGTTAGTCAGGTAAAGAGATAATGCGCATGGAGCATGCTGAGCAAATAGCAGCCCTTTGTGAGTCAGCATTAGCATAATTACTGAACATCAGTAACTGCTGAAATTATGTGCACCAGGATCATTTATAATTCTAAGTGAGAGGCTTCTTACACGGATACTCCCAGCAGGGAGGTGAAGGTGGCTCACCAGCTGGTGCTGGATGTTCAAAAAAGCATTAGCCATCTCCCAAAGGGGATCTCGAGCATAGGCTTTAGATGGATCATCATCATAAGGTGGGATGCAAGCTTCGCCAGACATTTCTCGCATCTCTATGTCTGTTCTATTTTCCTCCAGAACTTTACCTCCTTTTAGTTCAGCTCATCCTGCACTGCCTGGCCTGCAAGACATGGTTATGTAGTAAAACATGGAGGGAAGTATTTAATCAGGCATGCAGGAAGTACACTGGAAACTAAACCATCTGTCCAGGTAGGCTCTTTTAAAACCAGGTTCAGCCAGGGAGTTGCTATGCGCTCCCAAATGCAGGGCAGAATAGGAGACCTCCCATCCCTGCAAAAGAGCAATGAGTTTAATTGGGCATGAAGAGCACCTCACAGAGTATAACAAGAGAGAAGAAATTTTAAATCCAACACCATGTGGACTTATGTTAAAGATGGAACTGTGGAAGTTGATTGAAAGAACTCTGTTAAAGAGTTACCTTCAGGCACATTAACAGACACTGAGAATTCACTCCCATTAGTCACTTTAGTCCCTTGTACTTGGATACAGAGGCTGGAATACAGAATGCACAAGAGAAGCAGAAGAGGACCCAGAGCCTCACAAAGGAGAGCAGCTGGCATAATCAAGGCAAGATGATGCACCTTAGCAACCTGTGACAAAGGGTTTCAAAACTGCATGACGAAGCAAGTATCACTCCATCCCCTAGGGCAGGCAACCTGAGAACTGAATTCACTGCTCAGCCTCCTTCTCCTGCTTCCTACCCCCCAGCAGTATTTAAACTGTAGGAGCACATTTTCCTTGTTGTTTACTGCTACATCCTTCAGCACCTAGGGCACTTGAATTAATGAAATAAATGAATAATTCAGCAAGTCCTTAACAGTTGAACCTCAAAAAGAGGTCCATGGTCTCTGCTGACATCCTAGCTCAAGTCATCACCATTTCTCACCTAGCTAGCTGCCCCTAGCTAGGGTTTGTTCCTCAACTCTTGTCCCCTCTGAGCTGCACTCCTTACAGAAACCAGGTCATTTCTAACACCCAAACCAAATGACATACTTAACTGTAATACTCTAGATGCCCCACACAGTATGAAAAGCTCGCCAGAATTCCCCTTTATGAAATAAAGTCCTCTGTTTGCTACAGATTAGGCTAAGTCCTACATGTGCCAGGCAATCTTCTATGGACTTTCCCAAGTCTGCCCCTTTGGAAAGCGCAGTTCCATTCCATATTTTCTGCAAGACCTTTTATAATGATCCCTGCCCAAAGTGTCCCTCTTGATGCTGAGCTTTCCTCTGTCCTACACATCTGGTTCTTAGCACTTCCTACTCAATAACACAGAATGACCTTTCATGGGTATTATAAAATAATTATCCATACACTGTGCATTCTTAGCCTCAAAGTGGTTTTCTAACTGGAGACACGTAACAGCTTGCTTGTCAATCATTGTGATTTTCATCCCTACTTTACAAGTGAAACTGAGTCGCAAGAAAATTGCTCAAAATCCTGAAGTTAATGAATGAATGAGCATAGATTCAAACCCAGGACCTCAGCGCCACGCCTCCATACTTCTATGTGTCGGTTGTTCCACTTGCCTTGTGTACGCGTTGTCTCCCTAATGATCTGTGTTTATAACCCTCCCCACCTGGCAATGTGATATATGTGATCAATACTTTTGGGGATTCTTGCAATATTCTCCAGATTTCCTAAGTGGTTTACACGGGTTAACATTTAATTCTCATGATCCTGTAAAGTATATCCTATTATCTTTTACCCTAAAGTGCAAGAGGAGATGTCTGAAGCTCAGAGAAGTTAAATCACTTTCCCAAAGCTACACAGTAATCAAACAATGGGGTCAGGATTTTATAAATTAGGCAGTCTAGCTGCTGAGCCTACACCTTTCCCTCATAAGTCTTCCACCTCCCTCTCTTCCACCTCTCTCTCTCTAATGTCTTCCACCCGCCTCTCTGTACTCCCCCAGGAATATTTGTGGGTTAACTAGTGACCCCATAGACCACGAGTCAGGAGAAGGACCTTAGCAAGATTAAACATTTACACCGTCCATAAAATATCTGTCTTGGAATGACAGTTGACAGCTGATAAGGTTTGACATTTTCAAATCAATTTCTATTGATTTCTTTCTCTTGAAAAAAAAGGACATAGGTTTGATGGATAAAACCAGCACTGGGTGTGCTCGGAAACAGCAGAAAAAGTAGGCCATGAGCTAGCTCTGCAGAGGAGGGCAGGGAAGCCAGGGAAGCAGGGAAGCATGCTGCTGACCGGACAAGGCCGTGTGCGGCACAGCCCTGCTGAGAGGTGAGAGCTCGGTGTCAGGTGAGTAGCACAGGCTCCACGCTGTCATCACTCGTGTTTTCTCCTGGTAGAAGCAGAAAGAGTGACCTGTGCTTGGGCATGGTCATGCGGTTATGAATATTCATGAGGCCAACACATAAAATTTCCTTTGAACAAATACCATTCTGATGGATTTAATGAGTTAATCTAAATGATTTCCACATCCTGGTGGTTGCCTGAATGAATGGCATTTCTGTAAATTTTATGGAGTGAGGAAACATTTTAGACAAATGTGTGCATAAATGCATGTTTATTTGATGAACACGTTACTCTTGTGTTTCAGTCCTGCGCCTGTGCTATGTGCCTGGCAGTGTGATGTTGCTTTCTAGTGCTGGATCTCTATGAATCCCCATGACCACTCTTGGGGGTCTCTCCCTATAGGGACAGATAGGATTCCGTGAGAGCCAGGATCTGGGGCAGCAGGGGGAATGGCATCTTGGTGTGGCAGAGCTTGGGAGTGTGTGTGAGGATATGTATGGGAGTTGAACGCTGCCTGTTAGGAGTGCAGGACGCACCCCATGGAGGAACAGCCAGAGCAGGCCTTGCAATGCCACAACTTCCCTAAGGTAAATCAGATTGTTGTCTCTAATTCTTCCCTCTTTTCCTGTTTAGAACTCCTACCACACAGGGTGGATCATGTTTCTCAGCCTCTTGGCGCTGGGCTGCATCACCTGGCTTTCTCGGGCCAGTGGAGCTCTGGAGATAACAAACTGAGGCTACAAACATGTTTCCAAGATGTGGCTAGCCTTTCACAATCTGGGAGTTCACCTGAGAAAAGGATGACCTAGTAGCTACTAGGTTCAGGAGGAGACTTGAACCTAACCCACAGCCCGCAGCCAACATTACCTTGACCCACAGACTTACCGATAAGAAAATATAAGGGGTGAGTAAAATACATGATGCATGTTTAAATTTTTAAAATATTATAGTAAAAAACACATTGCTACTAATCCCTTGAAATTGCCCTCCTTTTGAGCACACTTATCCTCACATAAAGGACTTCCCGAACTGCTTCAGAAAGGGACATGAATGATGGGATAAGTGTGTTCAAAAGGAGGGGGTCACAGCCCCTGCCTGGCAAGCACAAGGTCCTGAGTTTGATTCCTGGTACAAAAAAAACGAGGGGGATATTGAGGGAAATTAATGGCAACGTGTCATTTACTCTAATATATTCTTTAAATGTAAGCATTCACCATATTTTTCAATCACACCATCTACATGTTTCTTACAAGCCATTGAGAGTCGTAGGTTGTTGCACAGCAGAAACTGATAAGCCACCAAATAGTGGCAGAGAGATCTTTAGATCCTCATCTATTTTCTATCAAGACAAGTATTTAACAAATGTGGCTCCTGCCTCAAACTGCTGTAACATGAGTTTTGCCTTGTCAGGTAGGTATTTCGCCATTACTGTGATTCAACAAATTTCAACATATCATACTGATTGAATACATGTTAAATATGAAACAGGACAGACCACCATGGAGATAAAAAGAATAGGTCCCTGTAGACACATAGTCTGATGGCACATGAGTAAGAATAAACACAGGCCTCAAGTGCTGCAATAGGGTATCTGGCAGAACCGCTGCAAAGGCAGCATGGTAAAGGTAACAAATGAGGTTAGTGTTAAAGGCCAGATGAGAATTCCAAAGGCTATGATGGGAGAGAAGGCAATCTGGAAAAAAAAAAAAAAGTACCATCGAGCAAAAACCAGAAAACCATGGCTAGGAATATCTTTTTGTCCAACGGGCCAATGGCATGAGCATCGAAAATGGCATGCTGTGAGGTAGAATGAGGCCATGGGGAAACTTTGATGCTAGACTATTGTGAAGGCTAAGATTGTCTACCTTATTGGTTTGGGATTCACTCAGAGGATTAAGAAACATACTTCCGAGTATGTCAAAGTGGCTCTTAGAGGCATGGTCTTGGGGGCTATTTCTTGTCCTTGACTGCTTCCTCCCTGGCTTTGTCCTCTTCTTCTGCTTCCCAGCCACCATGAGCTGTACCACTTTACCATGTACGGCTGCCAGCTGACAATGAACTGGAAAGCATGAGCCAAATTAAGCTTCTCCTCCTTTAAGTTGGGGTCGGGTATTGTGTTGCAACAAGGAGAAATCTCTTTTTTTTTTTTTTTTTGGCGGTTCTGGGGATCAAACTCAGGACCCTGTGTTTGCTAGGCAGGCACTTATTCCACTGAGCTATATCCCCAACCCCAACAAGGAGAAATCTGACAATACAATTGTATGAGTTTTCATAAGATTTGATGGACAGTAAAGAGCAATGGAAGGTATAAGAGGAAACATTGAGAGGGGGCTGTGCCTTAGGAGATATTGATGGCTGAGCATTAGATAAAAGGACCCAGTGGGTCAGGACTGGAGCTGAAGATACCAGGTATGAGGTTGTTGCCATTGCCCAGCTAGGGAGATTGGGGCTAGAACACTAGACCTCAGCAGAGACTTGTTTGACTGACCACAGTGGGCAGAGCCACAGTTAAAGAGTTTCCAGCTCTCTTCAGTTTCCACCTGCCCCATTCCTCTTTCTCATTTCCTCCAATTTTCTGAGCTATTCCTGTTCCTCATTTTCTCGTGAGCCTGCAGGGTTATTCCTGCTACACATTCTACCACTCCAGCAAAGCATTAGCAAAAGCCACCCATCCATCTGCTGACTCCACAGAAATCAGCGAGTACCAGATCCGCGGACAGGGGAGGGGGGAGGAGCAGAGGGAGGGGACGCTCTCCTGATTACAATATTTTATCCTCAAGGATTCGCCACCATCCATCAAATTTGCTAACACAGCAAAACCTCTGGAACTGAATTGTAGGGAGAGGAGAGAAGGCCCTCATCTTTAAAAATCACCTAATACAGCTCCCCTAAAAGTGTGCTATTTGGTGGGGCTGGATGTCAGAACAACAGGGGCTGGAAAGCCAGAAGACCCAACACGCGGCTCCAGATTATTTTAATAATCACTCAAATATATAGTATACATTTTAAGTGGGGAGAGTCAGAAAAAGCACAGAGATCTTCTCTTCATTTCAGGTGAAGGGACCGTGTCCTCTCTGCCCCATCCCTCTCTCCCTGTCTTTCCCTCCTCCCCGGTTTCCCAGACCTCACATTGGCTCTTCTGCGAGGCAGGACCCATATCTTCTGTGCTGTTTCTTCAGCCTTTAAGCAGCACCTGTCCCCGTGTAAGTGCTCACAGATGGCCACATGCCAGCAACAGCCAGAGACGGGAGCTGCTCTTCAAACCAGCTGACCCAGCACACAACTATAGGGAATGAGATGCGAGCACCCCACCGTGCTGCATCCTGGGCCATTCTTTCTCAATAGGCTTCCTACTCTTCCTCCTGACCACTCACCATGGTTTGATCTCTAGCTGCCGGATTTTGTAGCTCTGAGCAGCTCCCCACCAGAGATGCTGGCTCCTGCTATCCTTCAGGTCATGTCCTGCTCAGAAGGCTCTGAATAACATTTGTCTCCACCCTGGCCTGGGGTTCAGAGACCCACAGCACACATGTATATGCACCATGCACAGCATACATACATCTCCACACAATGTATACCCCATATGTATGTATGTTTATACACCCCACACATACATACACTGTGTACACCATGGGCACATAACACAGGTGGTGCCATAGCTACTGAATAAGGTGGACAAGGATACAGTGTAACTTTTTATGAACCTGCCTTTCCATTGGGTGGCATTTGGTAGCAGGTTTCACTGCATTTTTTTGGCTACACCTCTTAAACACATTCATGAAAGAGGACTGTTATGGTTGATACAATGTGTCAACTTGGGGAGTCTAGAGGTTTGGCTGAGTGACTCAGCTGGAAGCCAGGGTGCTTACTTTGTATACAGCCTGAGCCTGTGGAAGAGGAGGGCATGGACATTGTGTGAGAGCTACACACCCCCTGGGCGGGGCGTAGCCTCTTTACAATGTAAGGGAGAAAAAGAGGCTGCTTGCAGCCATTCCTCCCTTTTGCTCTTATGGTTTTTGCTGTGCTCTGCTGCCATGAACGTTTTTCCTCTGCCATGTGCCACTCTGCCTCTGAGCCAGCCAAGTATGGACTGAAACCTCCACAAACTGTAAGCTAAATAAACCTTTCCTTCCTTCTTTTTGGGCATTAGGTATTTTGTCTCAGTAATGAGAGAAAAGTAACCAAGACAGGCACCAGTGGAGTGGGGTGGTTGCTGTTACTATACCTGACCATGTGGTTAAAGAGCCTTTGGAAATTGCTTGTAGGAAGAGTTTGGAAAGGTTCAGAGATGTCACCTGAAAGAGTAAAGCTGGAACGCCTTTGGCTGTTCTGTATGGGAGACTCTGGCAGAGTTCGGAAGACCAGAAGGCCAATAGAAATCCTGCCGGTAAAGACCTGGTTTGGAAGGTTTCTGTTGGAAAGGACTGCATTGGTTGTTGGACTCCAGATGATGTATGTTCTGGCTTGGCAAAAAGTTTGTCTGCATCTTGCTCATGTCCAGAGACTTTGCCTAAGACTGAGATTAAGGGCAGCAGTGAACTGATTAATCTGGCAAAAGAAATTTCAAGGCAGTCCTATGTTGGGGAAGTGGCATGGCTATTGTTGGGGGCTTTTAGCCAGATTTATATTGAGAACCAAGAGCAAAGAGCCCAGCAGGATGATTTAAAATGTGAGTTTGGCCAGAAAGAAAGCTCCAGTAAAGCTGTGGATTGCAAAGATAAGGCTGAGGTGATCTCTATTGCTGAGAAGGAACAAAAGAATGGAAAGGATGGCCTGAGGGTATCACAAGCAGCAAGTCTCCACCCTTTGCAGCCTCAAAACTGCAAAGTTGAAAGACCTTGCCTTGAGAAGGAAGTCAGAGTGCCATATTCCAGAATGGTGGTGGCGGCCACACCAGGTTCCAGAGTGGAGGCAGCATAGAGAATTTGTTCCTCTGAATTGGATTCAGAGTGCGCAGTGATTCAGGCACTCGACGCCTATGACCAAGAGAGGAAAATTTCGCTATTGCTCCAGGTAGCAGCACACCTTGGCATCATCCATGTGGCCCTGGCTTTAGGTGCATGTAAAATGCAAGAGTTCTGAGGTTAAAGAGGCTTCCACCCAGATTTCAGAAGGCTTAAGAGGCCAGGCAATGTGCCCCTGAGAGGGCAATGCGTGATTCTGTGAGTGTGAAGCAAAAGGTGCGCCGGACCTCAGAAGTTTAGAAAAGCCAGGACCATGGATTACTGGAGGAAAGCTGCAAGGAGGGAGCAAAGCAAGCCTAAGAGAGAAGGCGTGGAGGCTGTAACCATCAGAAGTGCCATGGGGGTGGACTCACGCAAGCCCTTTGGAGCTCAAAATGTGCCACAAGTTACTTCAGATGCTGGATGTAGAATTACAGGACATGTTAACCCTGTTGGATTTTGGACTTGCTTTGGTCCCAATGCTCTATATTCCCCTGTTGGTGCCTTTTGTAGTGTTTATTTTGAGCCATTGAATGTTGGAAGTGTTTAACTTTTCATTTGTATGAGGGCTTGTAACTAAAGAGATGGCCTTAGATCTAGGAGGAGACTTGGGCCTTGGACTTTGCAGCAGTGCTGAAACTGTGGACTTTGGCAACTCTTGCAGATGGACTAAATGCTTTTGCATAAAGGGATGTGCATGAATCTTTAGGGGGTGAAATGTTATGGTTCTAATGTAATATAATGTCTTTGTATCTGGAAACTGGTTTAAAGAAATTGTCTGGTTGCCAAGTCCACAAGGGGTGGATTGTTATGGTTGATACATTGTATCAACTTGAGTCTAGAGGTTTGGCTGAGTGACTCAGCTGGAAGCGTTGGTGCTTACTTTGTATACATCCTGAGCCTGTGGAAGGGGAGGGCACGGAGATTGTGTGAGAGCTACACACCCCCTGGGTTGGCGTAGCCTGTTTACAACATAAGGGAAGAAAAGAGGCTGCTTGCCGCCATTCCTCCCTTTTGCTCTTGTGGTTTTTGCTATGTTCTGGTGCCATGAACATTTGCCCTCTGCCATGTGCCACTCTGCCTCTGAGCCAGCCAAGTATGGACTGAAACTCCACAAAC
Source organism: Dinomys branickii (assembly GCA_004027595.1). Classification (NCBI taxonomy): domain Eukaryota; kingdom Metazoa; phylum Chordata; class Mammalia; order Rodentia; family Dinomyidae; genus Dinomys; species Dinomys branickii. The sequence goes on from PVLD010007987.1 coordinate 47,700, forward strand.
TGTAAGCTAAATAAACCTTTCCTTCCTTCATTTTGGGCGTTGGGTATTTTGTCTCAGCAACAATGAGAGAAAAGTTACCAAGACAAGGATTCCCAGAGCTTCAGAAAGTGGCAAGAATGGTGGGATAAGTGCATTTGAAGCAAGAAGTATTTTGAGTCAATTAATGGCCATGCCAATGGTCCTTTACTGTAATAGATTTTGCAACTTAAATATCCACCATCTGTTTTGATCACCCCTTTATAAATAAGCATGTACACACACGTATATGTACACAATGTACATCCATTGCCACACACGAGGGTACCCTTATGTGTACCTATACTGAATTAACTTACCCCCATACTTATACATACTATGTAGACCATATATACATATGTGTGTGCGTGTGTGTGCGTGTGTGTGTGTGTGTGTGTGTGTATGTCTTATACACACCACACATTGCCCAAAGCAGTTCTGGAGCAAAGAAAGAGCAATCAGAGTGGACGAAAACTGGGACTCCCTTTTCTGGATCAGCAGGGTAAGGAAAAGTATAGGCTGTTTTAAAAGATTAGGGTGGATGTCTGGTTGACTGAGCAACTTCACTGAAGATAACAGTACATAATGTAGCAACCATTGTTAATTCCTATCATTTTGTTTTGAGGTCATGTATTTTTGTGTTTTGATTTTGTCTTCACTATTGTTTTGTTACTTTATTAATTTCTAAAATAGAAAAGATTAGGGTGGAGCAGATGAAAAGCAATTGGGGAAAGTAGAGGCTCAGTAATTTTTAGAGTGGTCATTCATTCATTCAATTAACAAATATTTATTGAACTGCTGTTACATACCTGGCACCAATACGATGGCCATAAGTAAACTCCTGCCATTATGGAGTTTATCAGTTCATTATACACTCATGTGTCACTTAACAATGGGGTCACATTCTGAGAAATATATCATTAGATGATCTGTGAACATCATAGAATGTGCTGACACAAACCTAGATCATATAGCCTATGTACTGTACCATATATGCTTCCAAGGCCATGCTAAACAAAACAGCAAAAGATTAGATCAAGCACAACAGAAATGATGCCATCAAGAGATAAAGTAAACTTACAGGATGTATAGGCTGCTGCTGGTGTGAGCTGACATATGTCTCTCTTACAGTGAACTATTTCTCTAAGGAAGGAAGGAATTCCTAAAATAATGGTAAAATAAAATAAGTACATAAACTGGTAACATTTATTTGGTATACAGTACTATGTGCTATACATAACTGTAGGTGCTGCACTTTGTATGACTATCAGTGTGGTAGGTTTGTCTACATCACCATCACCATGAACATGTGAGTAATGCATTGTACTATGGTGTTACGACAGCTGCAAGTTCACAAAAGGATAGAAAGTTTTCAGCTCCGTTAGAACCATATGGGACCACAGCCACATACATGAGCCATCAGCAACAAAACATCAAATGATGTGTGCCTGTATTTAAAAGCTGTGATAAGGTCTGTAAAACAGAGTATAATTCTGCCAAACAGCCTCTTTGGCAAGAGCCACAGTTAACCTTTAAACCCAAAGCCTTCTGACTATTTTCAGCTGTACTACATATCTACCCTCAAATTACCCTCTAACACACACCCTCTCTCAGACTCACTCTTTTTCCCACCAGCATGCCAATCTTGTTCCCAATTTAGCCCTTAGAATAAACCAGGTTGTCAGTTTGCTATTCCCTAATCCCTTCTCACCATGGCAATTGAAACTGATGATTGCAATATTGCTGAGTTCCTTGTTCTGTGATCTATTGTGCAGAGTGTCAGTAATCACAGCCATAGACAGCTTCACAGAACTCGCAGAGCTAACACCAAACAAACAGCACCCCTGCCTCTGCCCTTGGTCCAGCCTATTTCAACAAGCACCTGTGGGGTCCTTATGAGAGGAAACAAGAGCCAGTGCCTGCCCTTTGGCTGCTGGTATTGCAGTGGGAAAGGCAAGTCCTGAGAGTTTATCCAAGTAGCATGGACGGAGGTGTGTCAGTCAGTGTTTACTAACGAAATAGACATAACACAAGATGTACAAATACATAAGAATGTACAAGATTGGCTTACAACGGACACCCACAGAGTTAGATGAGGAAGAGTGCAGAGGACCTGTCTGCACACTAGAGATTGAAGGATTCAGTGGAAGGTCTAGAGCTCACCACAGCTCCTGTATCAGGAGACCTTTGGGTCCGTGATAAAAGGCTGAAAAGTGTACACTGCATGGCTGAAGGATCTGCACCGGAAGCTGAAGAGTGTTCTCTAGAAGGCAGGAGATGACATCTAAGGTGAAGGTGAAGATCAGAGCTCCTCCGAAGAAACAGAAGCAAGTCACTGGGGCATGCTTTGCAGAGAAAGAGGTGACTGCAATAGTTCCAGGGAGAACGAAGGGAAAAGATGATTTAACTGGGTCACACAGATGCAATTGGTGAGCCCCTCCTAGGACATATCAAATAGTGCTATCTAATGGCAGGCCCACTAACATGCCTTTTTAATAAGCCGCACCTGCTCTTATAGTTTAAGAGCCATATAACAAGGCAAGGCAATCTCTATAAAGTCTCTTGCCAGTATGCCACTGGTTTATAAAGCTTGGCTTTCACTGCACTCATATCCAACTTGACAGAGTGTCTGTGTGTGTGTGTGTGTGTGTGTGTGTGTGTGTGTGTGTGTGTGTGTGTGTGATTTAGGGAGATAAAGATAGAGGTCCAGATAGAGACAGATATTACTAGGAATCAAACCCAGGGGTGCTGTACTACTGAGCTATGTTCTCAGCACTTTTCACTTTTTATTTTGAGGCAGGATCTCACTAACTTGCCCAGACTAGCCCCAAACTTCCAATCCTCCTGCTTCAGGCTCCTAGAGAGCAGAGATTACAAGCATGCCCCACTGTGCCTATCCAATTTAAGCATATTCTTAAGAAAACTCTTAAAAAGCACCGCTAAAGACTGAAATCTCTGACATCACAGCAAAGAGCATAGCTTCCTAGCAAAGCCTTCTGTTCCCTGTTAAACCCCATCACACTGAGTAGTGCACCATCCTGGCATGCAATCCATTCATATGTGTACATTTGGCAGCCCAACCAGAGTTTCAGCAGAAAAGAGTAGGGAAATTAACATGAGAACCAGGGTAGTGGCCCCGTATTCCAATCTGATTCTGCCACTTACCAGCCACAGACATGTGGGCAGATTGCTCAGCCTTTCTGGACTTGTCAGTTTGCTATTCCCTACAAGTTTTTGGTGACCATCTTGACTTGGTTCGCCCAGGACTTTCCAGGGCTTATCACTCAAAGTCCTGTGTCCTGGAAAAACCATCAGTCCTTGGCAGTAGATAGGGATACTTGATCACCCTATTTTACTCTCCTCGTTCCTAAAATAAAAGTGTTGTTCCTGTCCTGCCTACAGGGACACTGTCAGAATTTTAGATTTGGTAGAGTTTTCTTAAGTATCAGAAACATAGTAAGTAATCAAAAGAAGCCAGTTGCTTATCTTGTGTTAGTTGGGCTTGCTCCTGTAGCTTGCAAATAAAAGCATCACAGCCGCTTGACTGGAGGGAGCAATCACCTTACCAGGCATTTTCTTGATTGTGATTGCACTTGCTTCTTGCAACAATCCAGCATTTCCACAGGAATTTTGTGACCATTTGATAGATGGGAAAATGGAAAATGGGACAAGTTAAATGGCTCGGTGAGAAATACTGGTTTTCTTCAACCCTTTACTTTTCTACCGAGGCTCTGAGGAAGGAAACCGTTGCCTATGCTTTCAGCCTTGGTGGGGGAAGAATGGCTAATGGGATTGGTCAGGGTGTGACATGTACTAAGCTACATTGCACTAATGGGTGATGTACCAGGTACTCTGTCTCAGCCAAGTTGTTCATTTAGATTTATAGAGTGATAGATTCATTTGCTAAAGACAAACTCAGACATAAGCAAAAGTGACTTGAAAACAGGAAGCTTAGTTAAACCCAGCAGCCAAAGCAACCCTCTCCACACCTTCTTCTCCCAGAGGGCTTCGAATTGGGACCTCATGAACCTTTTGTTCAATCATCATTAAAGCTGGAACTTTATTCTTCATCTAGCTATTGATTCTTTGCTAGAGGCCCCAGTGGCAGGGGTGGGGCAGCAGAAAGAAGGGAGAATGGTTGCATACAGCTCTAAGAACTATACTACCAACACTAACTAGACTAACTATAGCTGGCCCAGATAACCCACTGATTCAGCTGCCAAGCAACACTTGAACCCATGGCAACTGCTTCTAGATCCAAAGTGCTTTCCCTACACTGTGCAGCTGCACCCTGGAAACTGCACCTCACAGGAGCGCAATCAATTCTTGTTAACACTCACCCCAGACAAGCGGCTTTGAACAAAGCTGTTTTAGGCAACATGATCAGCCTTTTGCTGTTGTTCATTAAGGGTTTAGCAGTTTGGTATTGATTTCCTTGCAGCTGCCTCTGAACTTTAATTCCTGCTGCAGAAAAACAAGGCTTTGTCTGCGACATTTCCTGTCCAAGTGGCGGGTAACAACCATTCCTGGGATGCTGATTTCCCCAGCGAAGCTGCGAACCACAGGATGCCTGCAACATGTCTTCTGTCTATCCCACAGAGTGATCTCTGTAGCTGCAGGAGGTCCTTTCTTATGTGAATGGCAGCTCCACTTCCATCCTTTGGAACTGCAGCTCGGAAGTCAGCAGTGGCTTCAAATCTCAGCTTTGGAAAATCCAATGACCACCCTCTTTCCTTGCATTGATTTGTGGCTACAGGATTTAAGAAGGTGCTATCTTGGGTTTAAATCATGTTTATTGCATCTAGGTTTCTTTTAAATGTTAATTTATAGGGATTGGACAGAACTCTATCAATCTTCTCTTCAAGAGGCTCTGATATTTTCATCCCCTCTACAATATCCCCACCAAGTGGCCATTCTGGCTTTGCTTGAACACCTCTAAAGACAGGAAACTCACCCCCTCCATAGGAAAGCTACCTGTTTCAGAAAAGTCCCGCAAGGTAGAAAACTTTTCACTGTGTAAACTCAAAATCCAGACTTCCTAAGGGGATTAGGGGAGGAAGCAGAAAGGCAAAGGAGTCTAACAGGGGCGAAAATAATCAAACTGTGTCATATGTGCATGCCAATATACCAAAACAAATGTCACTATTCTGTTACCAACGTGCACTATAAAAATCTACCTTCCTGACGCTCAGTTTTCTTGTTAGACTTTTAGCTTCTTAGCATGTAAAAAAGAGACAGGGATCTCTTTGGTGTTAAAGAGAATACCACTGAACACCACTGAACATCACCATACTACTTGGCACCTTATAAGTGCTCCATGTGCTAAATTAACTAACAAATTACACTGTTAACCAAAACCATATGTTGTACTAGAAAAATGTGACCCTCAGACAGGAACAAAGGCTAATAATACGCACTAATATGGACCTGGTTGTGCGCATACAAATTCCAGGCACTCGGGTCCACTGTTTCCGGGTATGTCTGAAGAGCTATTGAGCACCATGTCTGCACAGACAAGGGGATTCTGCATGTCTAATTCCACAATGAGATAAGAGCTGAATATATATGTTGGAAGATAGTGTCCATGGTTAACACAGGCTCTAGCACCACTGAACAGGTGGGCAATGTTGAGTAACTTAACCTCTCTAGTTTCCAATTTCCCCACGTGTACACTAGGAAGATAATCCCCAGCTCCTAGTATTGTGAGGACTAAGTTAATACAAAAACACTGCTTGAAATAGTATCAGCTGTTATTCTTCACACTATGTGCATCTCCAAAGACATCTGTAAATAGGAAGCAGCTTTCCCTGTAAGATCACTGCTCCTTCGGACCGAGGTATCTGTACCACATCCGATAATACCTGCGTGGGTAAAGAACACATCTCCGCAGCAGCCCTTCTGCATTATCTATAGTTCTCATCCCAGGCAATGGTTTGAATTCTCTCTGAGGGACAGCAGTCTGATGTGTGCATCTGTGTAGGCTGTCTCTCATGAGGTAGGCCTTGCTATCCCCATGTTATAGGCGAGGAGCTGAGGCTCAGAGAGCTTATGTAACTGCCCAAAGATACAGCTAATTGGTGGGATACAATCTCAGAGCTGCCTTCTCCAATATTTATGTCCTCTCCACTATTCCATGGTTTCTAAAAGTAGAGTAGTCGTCTGAGTCACAAATGGGTAGTAGAGTCTGGCAGGGTCAGCCCACAGGAGAAGTGGATTTCTCATGGCTACAAGGGACGCCTCAAGAGAACTCTGTTCCTGGCTTATTAGTTCTGCTTTTGCAGTTAGAAAACATGAAAGAATGCCGGACATGGTGGCACAAGCCTCTAATCCCAGCACTCGGAAAGCTGAGACAGAAGGATTGCTGTGAGTTCCAGACTAGCCCGGGCTACAGAGTGAGTTCAGGCCAGCCTAAACTACAGAGTGACAACCTATCTCAAAAAAAAAAAAAAAAAAAACATGAAAGTAGGATGCAAAAGCCAATGACTCATGAAGCCACAGTGACTTAGTGACAGCTTGCCTAGCAGGGTAGACACCAAGGTGACAACTGGTACCCAATCCAGGTTCCAAAACACAGCTACAGAAATGGCATTCAGGAATGGAGGGTGGACCTTAGATTCATCAGCCTGAACCCTCACCTACCAGCAAGCAGCCATATTCAGAGAACTGTTTCTGCTTTGGGCCTGTATTTGAAGCTCATGCTCCAGTGACCAGAATTCTTACACCCCTCAAAGCTCAGACTCTCATTGTCCCCCTCAGCACTCAAAACAGACCTCTGGGGCTACTGACCTGGAAGGTAACTGCTGTGTAACTGTGTAAGTCTGAACCCAGACTCACTGCTCACCACACCCACCTCTGCCTCAGTCACAAAGTCAGGAACAGGGCATAGAAGGAGAAGGAAGACAGTAGGAAGGGTAGCTGGGAGGCCTCTGCAGTTGCCTAGATGAAGGTGATAATTGATTGGGAAGGGGTAGAGAAGCTGGAGAAGAAGGAACAGCCAAGATAGGATGGCAGTAAGAATGCAATGCAGTCACCAACAGCATGTAGGTCATAATCACTGTTGGGGCATTTTGACAGACAGCTACAAAGTTGCTTCCAGTGATCCTCAGTGTCGGCTGTTTGAGCACCTTTTATTCATGTAACCTCCCACCCAGTTTTCATATGGGCCGAACTTAAAGACTCATTTCAAATAAAATATAGCAAAAGTACAGTGATGTCACTTGAGATTAGGTAATAAAAAGACCACCTTCCTCCATCTTTCTGGCTTTTTAAAATTCAGTCTGATGGAAGGCAGGTGCCATATTAGCTGCTTTCTGGAGAGTCCAATCCAGCAAAGGACTGAAAGATGATCCTCACCACCATCCAGCAAAGACATGAACCCTACCAACAGGCAGGGGAGCAAACCTGAAGTGAGCTTTCCTCCAGCAGAGTCCTGAGAGGGCTCATTCCTGCTTGACAATTACATTGAAATACAGGAGACATCCTGAATCAGAGGATCAAGCTAAGGTGCTCAGAAATCCTTCTCCCACAGAAGCTAAACTGATCAATAATTTTCTGCTTTTAAGCTGCTAAATTTGAAGGTAATTTTGTTACCCAGGTATAGATAACTGATATAGAGAAATGAATAAGGTGGCTTTTTCAATGCATAAGTTCAGAGTAACCTAATAGGCATCCAGGATCTAAAAAAAGAGAGGAGTCCATGATGGTGCTCTTTCTTTTGCAGATTTATCAGAAAGCTATTGGAATTTAAGAGAAAGTTCTTAGAAGGATGGTAGAAGAGAATATAGAAATCCTATCAAATTGACCAAGAAGTCTTGGGACCCTGCCTGATTTTGAAATGACTGAAACAGCTGAGCAGCTGTTTTAGATGACCTTTAACACAAGTAATAAAATGACCCCCCAAATATAGGGATTAAGTGATTTTTAGAGATCAATAAAGCACATACCAAAGACTGGAATTGTTCACCCAATCATACTTTGGTATTTTTGTTGGACCTTCCTGTAAAGATGACTCCAGCTATGAGCAGATTTCTCCTCGCTGTGTTCTCTCTAGCAAAGCAGAAAGGAGATTTAGTGGTTTCAGCCAAGAAGGGACTAATGTGACAATTATTTCCTAAGTGTCAGCTTTCAGTGCTTCCCAGAGCTAAAATGGTAGCAGAGAAGACAGTGTCTGCCAAGAAGGTCCTATCTGTAGCAGAAAGATTCTACAGTCACAGTTCTGAGTTTGAAACAACTCTGACTCTAGCTCACTGTCTGATCTTTGGGCAAGTCACTTTGTTTCTCTGTACCTCAGTTTTCCTCTCTGCAAAATGAAGGAACAATGTATGCCACACATTGCTTATTGTAAGAGCTAAATTTAGCTGTGAAAGCAGACTCGGGCCTGACACACAGTGCAAGTTAACAAATGTCTGATCATGACTGAAAGTGGTTCAAAACAAGATAGCAGGTGCCTAAAGAATAAGGGGGGCGGGGGCAGGGAGACAAGAAGAATATACACTAGCTCAGTGACAGAGTGCTTGCCTAGCACATCTGAGGCCCTGGGTTCAATCCTAAGCACAGCAAAGAAAAACAAAAACAAGGTAACACCAAATGATACCCACCTCCTTGTATCCACAGCTCACAGTGTGTGACCAATAGTATATATTGCAAAAGCAATTCATCACTTCTGAGACTGAGATACAAAAGGCTGTCTTCTCTCTCAGGTTCGCCTTTCCTCCCTGATCATCCACTTAGGAAAGTCACCTGCCATGTTATGAGGACACTGGGCAACCTATGGAACTGAAACCCCCCAAGCAACTAGGTGAGTGGATTCTCTGGCCCCTGTCAAGCCTCAAGATAACTGCAATCTTTTAAAAAAATATTACTGCGTCCTTTTCAAATACCCCTGAGCCAAATCCATTCAGAGAAGGCTGTCCCCATGTCCTGACCCACAGAAACTACGAAATAAATATTTATTGTTTTTAAGCTGGTACATTCTGGTGGAAGACCTTGTGAATTGTCTACTTGTCAGGAAAAGAAGGGGACAAGATTAAGAGGCAACAAAATATGGTGTACTCTGACCTCTAACACTGATTCTACACTTACTAACCAAGTAACCTAAAGGCTCAGGGTTAGTGCCTACCAAATCAGGATAAAAAGTCCATTTGGTTTATGAAACAAGACCCATGAAAATATTTATACAGTTTGATTCAATCACACTGATGAGAGTATTCCAATGCAAGAAAATGATTTGAATCCCGTGGAAAAGGTTATGCACAAAGATATTCATCCCAATATTGTCTACAGTGGTTTTTACAATAAAATAATCTGACTGTCTCACAGTAGGGGACTAGTTGCCAGCACCTCCAATGTTCAGACATGTTATACATTTACCTTACCAATTTCCATAGTAACTACTTTATCCCTATTGCAGAGATGAGGAATTGAGATGAAGGGAAACTAAGTCATTTTCCTCAGACTGCATAGCTTAACAGTGAAATCAAATAATAAAAATTATTATTTACTTTATTTTTACATAACATTTACTACATGTTCACCACTCTTCTGTTTTGTATGTCATTTAAATCCTAATTTGTCTGATTCTGTTTTGCGCAAAATTATGAAATATAGTTCTGTAGATCACACACTGTACTGAGGACTTCAGCTGCCATAACTATTTCCTTCCTATAACTCTATAAGGTGTGTGGTATTATTGGGTCCATTATACAAATAAGAAAACCAAGGCACAGAGAATAAGTTAACCAGTATATTGTGCCTTGTTGGTGAAAAGAAAATATTTCAATGTTATAAAAAATATACTTTTAGTCATAGGAGGAGGAGATTATAAGAAAAAGTTGGCAAATAAGGAAAATCTGTATTTATTGAATATGTACTCATACACTAAATATCACTCTGTATCACCCCTGAGAAAAATTAGAGCATTTAGGACCATGTCCCTGAAACACCTTTTTGTGTTCCCAAACACTTTCTAAGTCAAGAGACCACTGTGAGAGGACAGGGACGAGGATGTTTCAGTAAGTATTAACTCAGGGGAAGGGGACTGAAAAAGAACTAAGATGTGTTATGTGCATATACCAACTCCCCAGGATATATGTAATCATAATGTACTGCAAACCTGTTTGTAAAAGAATTATCCAACGGACACTGGGAACTGAGCAAATGTGCTGTCTGTAGAAACTGTCTCCCTGCCATATGCTAAGTCAGCTGTTCCTTGGAATACTGATCATACAATCAAACAAAGCAAACTACTGATGTCACTGCTATGCAGCTTCTTAAACGCCCTCTCTGCTGGGCACAGTGGTGTCCACTTGAAGTCGCAGCAATCAGTAGGCTGAGGCAGTATTGCCATGAGTTTGATGCCAACCTGGGCTACACAATGAGTTGAAAGCCAGACTTAACTATATAGCAATATCTTATCTCCAAAAAAAAGACTATAGCACTGTGAAGTGCTATAGTCCAGCCAGCCACCACTAGACACTCCACACTCAAAGTTTTCTCCGGTGGTTTCCCTGTCCAGCTCACTATCACCTGATCTTGTGACAAATAACTAGCCCAGCCTGTAAGCCCCAGACTGTCCAAGTATCTTCGAGTGACTTTCCTGTCTAAACTACCAGCACTGGGCCTAATTCTTTTCTGCTAGTCTCAATTAATTCTATCATTTCCTGTTGCTGCCTTAATAAACTTTATTTCTAACAATCTACCTCCCAGTATTTTCTTTTGTCTCTCAGCAACCTACTCCACTGCTCCAGCTGTGTCATGGACACACAAACACTTAGATCTCATTTAGACTCTAAAAAGAAGAGGTGGGTAATCAACATATACTGTATATGCATATCTGCATGTGAATCTGAAATTCAAGTAATACAGAATTTCAAGTAATATAGGCCCTAGCACTTGATAAGAGCTCCAAAAATAGATGCATGTGATCAGATTATGATTCATGCAATGAAAGTTATAGAGAAGGGATAGGGCCTGTTAGGCATGAGACAGTCACTATGGTATACAGAGTAATCAGAGATTTCTTTGATCAGTTGACATGCAAACAAAGAAGGAAGGATGGAAGAGCCATGCATGCTAAAAAGAACATTTCAGGCAGAAGGAAGCAGCAAATGCACCAAGAAAGGCGTGTGCTGGTGGATCTGAGGAATGATAAGAACATGAATGGCACTGAAATGGAGTGAGCTAGAGAGAAAATAACAGGAAGTAAACACTTGCCCAGATTATGTAAGTTCTGTTAGGCCATAACAAGGCTTTTGCTTTTCCTATGAAGGATATGGAAGCCAGTGGAAAGCTTAAGAGGAATAACATGATGTGTCATTAGCTTGAGTTGTAAAAACAAACAAACAAAAATCTGTTTAGAACACAGTCTAGGGGCACAAGGGCAAAGTAGGGAGCCCAGCTAAGAGGTTAATTTAGTCAGTATTTATCCAGTAAAACATACTAGTTGTTTATGCTGGGATGGTGGCCACATAAGCAGAGAGAAGTGGTTGGATCAGAATCTATTTTGAAAGAGAGATGACATAATTTCTTGGTAGATTAAATGCAAATATAGAAGACATTCAAGACGACTACAAGGTTTTTAGCCAAAGTAACTGGAAGAACAGATGTGTCACTTACTAAAATGGAGAAGACCACGGTGGAGGAGGGAAGCATAAGATGGGTTTGGGACAAGGAAGGTTTGTGATGTCTATTTGATATCCTTGAGGAAAAATGAGGACTAGTCAGTTCAATATACAAATATGGAGTTCAGAGAAGAGATCTAAGTAGGACTGATAGGGCTGGGGATATAGCTCAGTGGAATAAGCGCTTGCCTAGCAAGCGCAGGGTCCTGAGTTCGATCCCCAGTACCGCAAAAAAAAAAAAAAAAAATAAGTAGGACTGATAAATTTGGGAGCCATCAGCCTATAGGTACAATTTAGCATCACAAGACTGGGTGAGAGTCCCTAAGCAGTAAGTGCATATAGAGAAGATATCTGCAGGCCTTCTAAAGTCGATCTTTAGAAGTCAATGAAATGAGGAGAAACCAACAAGGGCACCTAGAAAGAGCTACCAGAAGAATGGCATCCTGGAAGAATAGCACTCACGGAGGGAAAAGTGATGAACGTGTCAGGTGTTGTTGAAAAGGCCTGTCAAACAATAGCTGAGCATTTGCAATTGGACTTGGAAACTTGAAAGTCACTGGTGACCATAACAAGGGCTATACCGGTGAGTAATGGGAATGAAATTGTGAAAGGATTGGTAGTTTTAGAAGAAAATAAAAGGAGAGGAAGTAGAGGCAAGTAGGGATAGCCCTAATCTCAGAGATCTGTGGTAAGTACAAGGTAGCCCACCAATGTTAGTCCGGTTGGGTCAGAGGTATACTTCTTTTACAGACACAAGAGAACTCAGGACAAAGGGCCAACCCCTCATCAGCAGACACAAAGAAACTCTTCTAGTCAGCAAATAAAAAGAAATTGGCGTGCATACCAGACACACCTCCGTGCCTGGGGTGGTAAATAGGACCACTGCAGGGACAAGGAAGCTACACAGTGATTGTTAGGAAGGGAAGAAAAGGGTCCTAGTAACTCATGAGTAGCCATGTAGTAGGCTTTTGTGTTGGGAAACATGTCAATTGTATTTATGGTGCCTTCCTGACTCCTCCCACCCAAAGAAACAGATTTTCACAGGAGGAAATGCAGCTAATTTCCCTTAAGTAGAAATATTCAGGATTGTGATATATGCAGGATGATTACTATGTGAAAAAACTAAAATTTCAGGGATAAAGACACTAGTGAAACTTAACAATTTGTAAAACAATGTGAGTATTGAAGTGCCTGAACTGTGGGTTTCTATTTTCTCTATTTTGTAACTTATAGTAAAATACTTAGGTAGCTTTTATAAATGAAAAAAGGGATAATAATCTGAGGCTTTCTCCCCAAGTTGTTATGAAGATTGTAACAATGACTAATATTTGAATAACTGACAAAGTGCTTTTCACACATGTAATCTCATTTAATCTTCACAACCAATATGCCTCCCCATGACATTTTGCAAAAGCCTGTATTACTGCACTTAGGAAGCTGTATTGCAATGATCTGCTTATATATCCTTTTCACACCACACAGTGAAGTATCCCAAAGATAAGAACTGTGTCTTTTATCCTTCTCTTTGACAAGAAACACAGCTGTGGCATGTAATAGGAGTGCAGTAAATAAATGTCTGGGTACTGATGGATAATGGTTGAATGGATGGATGAGAAGGTAAATGGATGGATGGATGGATGGATGGATGGAGAGGTAGGTGGAAAAAGGATAAATGTATCAATAGATCACTACTTTAGATATGAACACTCAATTCGCCCAAGGCCACATAATTACCTTTTTAAGGCCTACGCTCAGGAATCACCACTCCCTTTGAAAGGGAAATTAAAATTTAAAATAAGGCCGGCCAAGAATGCCCACCAAAACCAAGTGGCTATATCCAGACAAGCCTGATAATGAGACATTTCTTCCTTTGTGTAACCCATGCTAATTTAACTGATGGCCTTTGCAATGTAAACTTGAAATGTTTAGATTCCCTTGGCAACTCATGATGTCACCCAACCCTCCAATCATAATGCATCAAATCTGCCTTTGTACCTCTGTGCTTGCTCTCCCTATGAAAGTCCAAAAACCCCACCTGGTGGGGCTCTTACTCTTGGGAGAGGTCTCAGTCAGGCCCACTGGTGTAATAAATACCCTTCCAAACTCTCACTGCCATTTCTTCCTGTGTTCGGTGTCTTTTCCATAACACCTTCACCACAAACTAAATATTTTTAAAACTCATTTAATCCTCCCCACATCTTAAATTCTTGAAATTTTGGTGAGTCCTCCTCTTAGCTCTCCTCTCACCTGATGACATTCCCACACGTCAGCATACATGGGCACATACATGTTTCCCTAGGTGCTGTCCTCCCACTGCCCTAAACGCACACTGCTGTTGTCTCAACCAAACTATTCCACTCTATAGTCAAAGCTCTCTGAACCACAACTGTCTGTATCTTCCAATTCACTTTCGCCTTCAGTAGACTAAGCCTCACTCTCGTTAAGGCCCCCATTCTCAAGAACACCTTTCTAGGACATATTGTGTTACATATTGTGTGTTGTGCTGCTGTAGTACTACAGGTTAGATGTGCAGGTATATTATCAACTTTTTTATCATTTTCTTCCATATTACACAGAAGCAGAACACCCATGAACATACATATCCAGATTGTTTATATAGACCCTTCAATTTCATTCATATGTTTGGAAAATTTTACAACTATTTGTTTGCAGGAAATGTGACACACCTGGTGGCCCTAGCAGGCACCATGTGATCCTGATAACAACAGGCTGAGTCAACGGGCTTCAGGACTCACCCTAAACTACTACTATGAGGACCAAGAGAGACTCTACACTGCTTACATATATGAAAAATGTACAAACCCATAGTGTCAAACTACATAAAAAGCAGCAGTCCTGGAGCCTGAGAGACAACATACTCTACATAGCAGACCCGAGAAAATCCTCCAATTCTTTCCAAGAACTAATAACTAAACTTAGTACACACCATAGACTACCACAGTGAGCACAGGTGGAGGAAACCTAACACTACTTGTGCCCAGCATCATAAGTGCGCCCAGTGCCCAACAAGATTGAGTGGTGGGATGAGATGAGGACATGGAACTAGGGTGCAGACCTGCCTCTCCAGCTGGGAGGGGATAGTCTCCACAGACACTAATGGCCTATGAGGGGATACCAGGCACTTTGGCAGGGAGATCGGAGGCCTGAGGAGGCAGTGGCCTCCCTTCAGGTTGCATGAGAACCCTGAAGACCTAGACTGGGTCTCCCGCAGAGCGGCACTGGGACAGAGTCCGGGAGTCTGTGGGGGCAATCCCATGGACTTGGATCAGCCAGGGAGTGCCACTCCCAGGTGTGTCCAGCACTCCACCCACCCCACCCCCAGATCTCTGCCTGGTCCCCTGGGCATGCTAGGCACTCCGCCTGGCACTTAGGGTGTGCCAGTTGCTCCACCCCTCCCCCAGGGCGTGCCAGGTGCTCTGCCCCACCCCTGGAGCTCCACTCAGCCCCTGGGGCGTGCCAGATGCTCCATCCCACCTCCGGAGCTCCACCCAGCCCCCGGGGCATGCCAGGTTCTCTGCCCTGCCCCTGGAGCTCCACTCGGCCCCTGGGGCATGCCAGGTGCTTTGCCCGGCCCCCAGGACGGCCCTGAAGACTCACCTGAGCCTATAGACACGGATGCGCTGACAGAGCCTGGCAGTTCGCTGTGTAACCCCGCCTACCCGACCACACACCCGATGGCTGTGAGGGCTTGCCAAAGGGTGCTTCTCCACCTCCTGCCATAGCAATTTGTGTACACCCACATAATATACAGCATATTTAGAAGCAGCCAAGTCACTGCCCAAAGTAAGAGCATGAGGGAGTAAAAAAACCAAAAGTGCAGTTATAACCAGTGGGAAGACCACTGATAGGGTGGTAGAACAACAGAGGTGAAGTGGAGAAAATTGATTGATTGAACAAGCCATCATCTATATAACTAAGTAATAAAGATGAAGATAACATTATGTAATACAACATCCAGTGGTAACCCCTTACTATTTTCTCTGTAATTTGGTATTTTCTTTATTGTTTTTGAGTTAACAAATGCAAAGACAACACTGTGTAATACAGCATCCAGCGATGGTTCCCTGTTGTGTCTCTGTAATTCGGTATTTCCTTTATTGATTTTGTTATAACAAATACGATTATACAGCATCCAGTGCCAATTCCCCACTATCTTCTCTATAACTTGGTATTTTCTGTATTGTTTCTGTGTTATTCTGGGTTCTTTTGTCTTAAAAATAAAAAAAAAAGAAATGTGACACAGTCTGAGTATGCATTAGGACAACTTCAATCACAAGGACAAAAAAACATACAGTTCAAACTGCTTTAAATTTACAAAGAGAATGCATTGGCTCATGCAACTTAGAAGTCTAGCAATGGTTTTGGTAAGAAGTCATCAGGTCTTCATCTTTTTCAGGTAAGCTCTTTCTTCATGTTGAGAAAGACAACTGGCAATCTCAACCTTATCTACATCCATAACCCAAAACAATCCATCTGTCAGTCATACAGAAGAGCTCTGATTGGTTCATATTTACGATGTCCTGATGGATGTTGCATTATGATGACTGAAAGTCCAAAAGAAGCATCTGGAATTGAGAGAGAGAAACACATGAATCACTCAAGATAAAGCAATGTGCACACACAACTGATCCATTGACTTTTACTGTTGCATTACTTTTCATCTAAGAATTATCAGCACCTAAACACAACATAAAGATAGTACATTTGCCTCATGATCAGAAATTTACACATAAAATGGTTAACCAGGGTTTCTCTGTGAAGAAAGCAGTAATGTGAAGGGCTGGTGTTAGAAAAGATTTTTTTTTTAGTTTGGGTTTTTTTCCCCTACATATATTTTTCAATATTCCTTGGTACATTCACAAGGAGAATGAAAAAACTGAAAAGCTCCTTATAAAGGATAGAGAACTGAAGGTTCAGAACTTTGATTTGAAGACAGACTCCGGAGAAAGCAGAAGAAGAAATGAACTCTCCTGTAAGACCTGTGCAGAGCTGCAGGGCCTTGCTCCACACTCTTATCCTTAGGAAAGTTAAGCCAGGAGTGAGATAAAGAATAGTGACATTTATGGTCCCTTCCCAAAGCTGAAGGTTAAATTGGGTCTAAAATATGTTCTACCCTCAAAAGTATTCACAGAATTTCAGAAAAACAGGCCAGCACTGAAATAAGAAAAGACTAAGTTGGGAATTAATTTTCCTTCTAATGATAATTATTGAATTCCTGTGGATGTAGGTTCCAGTTGAATTATCAACCCTGTCTGGACAGAATGAGAATGATTTTTAAAAAGCCTATAAGTCAAATTGGGTGAATGATGATATACAATGTTGGTATATTTTGGAATGGGAAAAAGTGAATGATATATTTGAGTGTCATTAAGGCTGTCATTGATGAGAAATGAGGTCACTAAATCTGACAGTGTGCTCATGATTTGGAAGCCAAATCACCATGGAATATAAAATTAAGAGAGAGAGAAAGAGAGAACCTAATCCATGTGAGGGATGTGACCAGTTTTACCCACAGCACAGTGACATTTGCTGAGAATTAGTATATTTAAAGACCATCATTATTGTATATTTTAGGGCCATGCTTTAGTTGGGAAAGAGTATGAATAAAATGAGAGAAAACAGTTTTATTGAAACTACCTGATGCTCAAGAATTTTACACTAATTTCAGTGGATTTAATTTTGTAAGGCAGAGTATTTGTTCTTGTGCAGAAGAGAGAGACAGATAAACAAGTGTTTAACATTCCTGACCAGACCAAACCTTTGTGCATTATTCAGTATGCAGCTGCTTGGAGGGGAAATTATGTAGAACATCTTTCCACCCAAAGAACAAGAACGTGTAATCTTCCAAAAGATATACTCTTTTTTTACTTTAACAGTAAGTCTGTCCAAACAGATCTGTATACCGAATTCATCCAAGGAGCCAAGGAGAGTTGGGGGTGACCAAGGATTAAAGGCAAAGAATAGTCTCATTAAACTGGTGATTTTAAGCCAGGTGTTTAAAACATGGACTATTACTGGGGTATCATTTGGCGTTTACTAAAGAAACAGATATAATGCAAGATATACAAATATATAAGAATTTACAGATTGGCTTATGGTGGCCATCCACAGTCAGTTGTGGAGGAATGCAAAATGCACCCCTGTACACTGGGGATCCGAAAAATTCAGGCAAAACCCTGGGGCCCCATCAGCGTGTGATGTGAGTCCGTATCAGGAGGGTGAAGGGTCTGACCAGGAGACGGCGTCTAAGGTGAAGGCGAAGACTGGAGCTCCTCCGAAGAGAACAGAGCGGTGGTTCTTTGCTTCCCTTTGATGGCGTTCAGGTGATAACCCTCCCTAGGGTGGGTCTTCCACAGCCAGAACTACGCTGAGCCAATTTAGTTGGGTGTTATTTACTCAAGTGGACACAATCAATCAATTATCACAACTGGGCAGCAAAGAGGGTCATTTGTTCCTGGCCCATTTCCAGAAAACTCTGAACATTTTTGTGTTATCTCTAATTGCCTGGCTATACATGTAGCCAGAGAGCAAATGGACAGATGCTCGTCATACAGCTTGAATCTTTTGTCCCACTACCAGGCCCTGCATCTTGAAACTTGTAATTAAATTGTGAAGAACACAATTATGTTCTGAGTTATTCTTTGGGTGCTAAAATGTTACTGATTTCTTCATCATAATCCTCTTTTCAGATCTATGAATTTTAGCTCTATTTCAGAAGGAATGTCCTTCCCCTCCCCTCTGCTGTTTGGTCTCCTAATGTAGAACAAAGTTCCAAAGAGAGGAGAAGAAGAAGACAAAATAGAGAGTGCTGTTTTCTTTCCATCTCTGAAAGGTCATGGATGTCACCTAAAATGAATACCAAGACAGTTGATATAATTTTTAAAAGCAAGATGGGTGACAATAGAGAGTGGTAGAGACTGATGCCCAGATGCCCTGTTATACAGGAGCAGCGACTACTGAATATCTGCTGATTATTGCTTATGTGGAAACTCAGGCACAGGCTTAACAGACCTTCCAACATTTTCAAAAGGTACCATAAATACAGATTTTCAATGCAATCTCCCTATTTTTAAAGTCTGGTTGAAGATTTTATTACACTTTATACCAAATAAAACATATCTGTTATCCAAAGTTAGCCTGTGGATGACCAGGCTGACTCTGTGATACAGTCAAAGGTAGATGTCCATTTATAAGATATTGTAAGGCCCAGGGCAATTTGGTGGTTATTCCAAAGGACACGACAATCACATACTCCATAGGTTCTTTGCAAAGTGTGAGCCAAGACTCAAGATCGGTGAGATGATTCAAAACTACTTTTTCACTGTAGATGTGAGGCTATTGCTACTGGAATGTGTGCTTTATGTTAATTGAGATTTGTGCAGTTTTAAATATATGAACATTTCTAGAAGATCCCTCATGTAAATCAGAAGACACTGTGTTTTGAAACTCATAAAATTTTAAAGCTAATATTATCAGAAGAAAACAAGTCATAAACATTTTCTGAATTATTAACTATTCTTAGTAAATTGAGACAAGCAAATAGTTAAGTTCAGGAGCCACAAAAATGCAAAACTAAGCATTCAAAGAAATACTAACAGAGGAAACTATACAATTCTGAGAAATCAAGTATATACGCAACAAATACCAACTGATAAATGTGCACATACCCTGATAAGAGCTACCCATGCATGTTATTTAATATTGACAACAAACCATATAGTAGTTTGGGTTCCCACAGAAGTAGAATCTGAGACAGAAATTTGGCCGCAGGTTTTTCCTTTGAAAAGTGCAGGTATACTGGTAGAGGAAAGGAAACTATACAATTCTGAGAAATCAAGTATATACTCAACAAATACCAACTGATTAATATGCACATACCTGATAAGAGCTACCCATGCATGTTATTTAATATTGACAACAAACCATATAGTAGTTTGGGTTCCCGCAGAAGTAGAATCTGAGACAGAAATTTGGCCGCAGGTTTTTCCTTTGAAAAGTGCAGGTATACTGGTAGAGGAGTGGAGAAATAAAACAGGTGGGAAAGAATCAAGTAACAGGTGTGGTGTCACAAGCAGGAGCCACCATGAGCAACTGGAGCTCAGTACATCAAGGCACCTAGGACACTTCAAAGCTACCCATTCAAGGAGCAAATAGCTAGAATATGTTCAATCATTCTCAGTGGTCATTAGCTAAAGTCTGCACTCAAGAAATGAATTGTTTTGACATTTCTGGCTGCCAAGCTTGTAGCACTCAGAGCAAGCCTCTGGGAAAAGAAAAGCAGGTGCTGGTAATAAAAAGTTAAGCTAAGTTGCCTAAATATGGTAAGAACCAAAGAGACCCTAAACACTGTGCACTATGGCTGTTAAAATACAGCCTGTTACTATCCCATAATATTTCAAATGAGGAGGTGTATGGAATTTACTATTTAAGTAGAAAATGTTAGCAGATATCCATGCCCCACTTCTAGGAAGCACACTGGTCAGGAGCAGGCCACCAAGGTGACTTCCAGACACGGGAAAATGGAGGAAACCAGTTCTCAGCTGCTTTGACAGGAAGCCACAGGACACAGTACCGGAAGTCTAGGTACTGGTCCCCAGGTGTGGGCATCAACACGCATCAACAGTAATCAGTATGCAGGCTTTGATGTAGTGATGTCAATATTCTCTGGGAATCATCAGAGATGAGAAATCACAAAGAGCTGAAGTAGCAAAAGAAGAAAGTGACAGTTACTATATGATAACCAAAAGGGCCTTTGTCAGAACTAGTGCAATACCACCAGGAGATTTCTGATAGTATCTCCTGAGAAAAGGAGGGTTCATAGATTTCCCTTAACTAAGCAGAGACTGTATGTGACAGTCCACAGTAATCTAATTTTTATGCACAAGCCACAGAAATGACGTATCAGAGATACACTGGGCTTCTAGTTATACTTTCCCTTCCTCCACTGAAGATTGTACTAATAATTTAAAATGACATAGATCAATTACCAAACTATTAAATGTCAGTTAACATCTCCAGAAAGTGAATACAAAATGAACTTACTAGCACTGCCTTGTTATAAATCCATTGTGTGTAAAAGATTAGGTTTTAATGCCTAATGAATGTATGAAAGTTATCAAGTTATTGTTTTGTAGAAGTGATTAATAATCATACTATTGACTTTCCACTGTGCTCTTGAGTTATAGAACTGAAATATTTCTGATGAGTTTTTTTTTTTCTGGTTATAGTATTGGTAAGTACTTCCAAAATGTTTCCCCGTCTAGGTGCTAAGATCCTTGGGAATTTTGCACTGACATTATTCACTCTTTATTTCTAACACCTGAAAGAGAACCTGGCACATAGCAGGTGAGTGTGAAGGGAGGAAGGATGGATGGATGGATGGAATGAAGGAAGGAAGGAAACAAGGAAGGAAACAAGGAAGGAAGGAAGGAAGGAAGGAAGGAAGGAAGGAAGGAAGGAAGGAACTCCCTTTATGGTTGGATATTATTTTTGTGTTTATTTTTGTATATGACAGAGGAAAGGATGATCACAGAAGAGACAGATCTGGGCTCAAATCTTGGGTCTACCATTTATTAACTAAACAACCACAGTTAAGTCATTTAACCTCTCTAAATGTCAATTTTTTCAGTGCTTAAATGAGGGCTGTCTAATTTGGATTCCTCAAAACAGACTCTGAAAGAAAGGCTTGGACATAGGTGATTCTCTGCGGCAGGAGAGGAAATGAAGAAAAAGAGACCGAAACGGGAGACGGAGAGTCAAGCATGTACGAGCAAGCAGATTCTGTTGTAGGTTCAATGCTCTGGGAAATTATGTAAAACATGACTCAGAATCTTCCTGCAGGTAAGGGAGGCTGGGGCGGAATATCTGCCAATTCCATTCTTTCACAAGCACAACTACCCCCAAGGTTTCTACCTACTTTGGGGTTCTGTTTATGCCCAGTAGAACAAGTTCCCCTGGTGCCAAATAAAGCCATAAAGAAAAGACAAGAGATGGAGGTATCTGAGGTGAAGAGCAGAGAGGGCTGATAGGACTCGTGGCCGCCGATGTGAGCCAGGCATGTGCTAGAAGATTAACACCTGTATCATAGCACCACCTTACAAGTTTGAAGTTTACAATGAGAAAATATATGCAGGGCAGCAACCACAATGCCTGCCCCACAGAAAATTGCCTATACATTGTTGTGGTGAGTGAGATTGTTTCTTTTATTAAATATGGTTGTGAAAACTGAAATTCACGAAGAGAATGCTTGAATTTATACGTCCATCCTGCTTTGTTGCTGCTCATTCTGAACCGTGGTCTTTTGCAAGTTCATGAGTTACAGCAGGAAAGAAAATATTTATCATTACCCCTACAGAATACAGTCTGTGTGGAGCAACCAGACAGCAGAGTCAACATTGATTCCCTATTTTGCCTCACTTCATCTCTTTGGGTGGGCTTGATTTTTCTTGACAGTACTAAGAAAAAAGAACACAATGTGTACACATGTATTCCGAATTAAACTAAAATTCCATTAAAAATTTTATACGTAACACTCACTGCCTTGCTGTATGAACATATTTATTTTAATGTGATGCTTTCGCCCTTAGCTACCATCGCTCTCCAACAGTTTTGCCATCTGTGTTCCCCTGGCAGTAGACACTGAAAAAATTCAAGGGCAAAAGGAGGTTGGTTTAGGAGGTAGTCTCAGGAAGCTCGAGTAGAAAGTGAGACCAGAAGAAGAAGACAACTGATTGAGCATGAATTATCCAGTGACGAATCATCCAGTCACCACTATCCCTGGAACAGTGACTGGGGCAACAGGGAACTCTGCAAGTCAGTGTCGAGCGTACTTGTTAGCATCATCCTCCGTGAGGGATGAGGGAGCTGAGATACTGAAAATACCAACTCCCATATGAGATGATTGTTGAAAGCTGCTCCCAAAGGGTAGTAGTTCTCAGGTACCTCTGACACGCTGTGCTTGTCCAGCAGAGTGGACTGCGACTGCCAGGAAGAGTCTCAGTAGTTGCAAGTTAGATAACAAATACGGCCATCATAAGGCTCAAGTCCATAGCAGTAGGACACTATGGAATGGTGACCACTAAACTGAAGACATACAAAGGAACGCGGGAGCATCGAGGGGCCTCAGCTGAGGGCTCTACAGTAAACAGACATCCAGGAAAGCCACAGAGAAGACATTCACTCCACAAAACTTCGTGAGAACTAAGTGTGTCCTCCTTATCACGGATTCCCTGTTCCTAACACACTCTCCAGCACGTAGTAAATACTTCCAGATGAGTGCCTACACTTATGGTAGTTGCCCGAGTCTTGGGGATGAGTAGAGGAGTTCACTGGGAACTCTAGGGCAAAGCGTATTCACAAGTACACAGTTATGCAAAAATTTGTCTTCATATCAGAGAAGGTCTCAGTAAAACTACTGCTTTGCTAAAAATCTACAACTGCTTAAAAATGAGTTTCCTTGCATAGAGACACAATCTCGACTTTCTCGTACTATTTTTGTCCTTTGAAGCAATAACAAAAAAAGATACGAACTTCTTCATATCACAGTCCTTCAGATATTCAATGACATGTTCTCCTTTTTAAAATGTGCATCCCTACTTTCTCACAAATGCCCCAGAATTCAGAGATCCATCCAGATATTTTTAATCATAGAAAGTTCGATTTGGGGTGCTCGGATCAGGAATATAGAATACAGTGTTGTGTAATGAGTCTGGAGTCTTGAAAATCTCACATTGCTAGTCACATGACTTTGAGAACTTGGCTGGCTGAAACCATATCCTTTCATTTGTAAAACGTTTATCTCCCTGGAAGCTATAGTGAGTATTTCATAAAATCATTCTTTCCCTTGAATTTACTGACCTTTTCTCCACCATGTTACTGCTGAGCCACATCTCTCTCCACCCCCTGGACTTGAGAGAGCCTTCAATCCAAAGAAAGAAGGAGACTGGCTAAATGCCCATGTCACCCAGACCCCTGTACAGAGGATTTAGTTTAAAAGGCAGCCACTCTGGGGTCCCCTCCTCTCCAGCAACTCAGAGTTAAGCAACCATCTCTGCCCCTTCAAAAGAACGAAAAAGTGCCTCGTGCTTGTTCACCCGCTGAGCAAAGGGACTGATTACCCGAGAAAGGAAGTGTCGCCCAAAGAAATCAATAAAGATGAGGCTCTGAAAAGGTTGACTGGCTGCAAAGGATTAGATATTGATCTTGCTTGTTTTCCCAGTTATTGCACTGCTCACCACCTGTGGAGGCCACTTCTAATCTCCTCCTAACACCAAACAAAACAAGAGAGTTCAGCCCAGAGCAGACCACTATACGAGAGAAAAGAATTCCCAGTACTCGTGTCCAGAAGACCATGAACACAGGGCTGAGAGCTCCAGCACCACTTGAAACTCAGGGTGAGTGAACAACTTCATAAGAGCCAGATGCACAAACTTCACCTGATACAAACAAGCCCCCCAAAATTCTGAGGTGAACAGAAATCGGTGGGAAAGAAGACATTTACATAAAAGTCTCTTAATTCTCTGGGAAGACCTAAAAATGGAACTTCGGACATGAAAATATACATCTTGAATTAAAAAATAACAATAAGGTCTTGGATTAAAATCTATATAAATATAGTAAGGAAACATTAAGAAAACATTTTTTGCATAATTAATTAGAAAAGGGTTTATAATAAGTAATAGCTATTACTCATAATATTGAGTAATAGCATCTGTTCAAGGAAATTAAAAGAGTGAATAACTTTCTGGAGATTAATTTGATAATGTATTTCAAAAGATATAAAATTCATCATATTTTTGAATTAGTAATTCCATTTCTAGGAATTGATCTGAAAATGTAATTAAGAATTGCACAAGGCTTTGCTAGAAGTTAAAAGCCACGTGCTGCCTCTAGAGACACAGAGTCGGGGTAGATGGCAAGTGGGGTGTAAAGCTCAGGATGGGCTCGAGCACTGTAATGAACAGTGTCCATACTTTTCTGTGTCATGAAGGCCCAGATCTGTCTCAGAAAAACTGAAACATAATCAAGTCCAAAGACCCATGCATGGCTATCACTACGTTAGGAATATGAAAAAAATTAAATTTACCTAAAAGCTCAAGCTGTGATTAGAAAACTTACTAATACATTTCATTTGTATCAAATCCTCATGTATGAGGCTCTCATCTTTGCAAACCAATATTCTAGATATGAGACATAATCATTGAGCCCAGTTATTCTATTGCTGCATATTGTTATCCCCTTCCACAGCTTGTCCAGAAACCTGAATGAAACAACTTTATAGAGAAATATAGTAATATAATATATGATTGTCTACATTAATCATTATCTTTTCTTCTGTATTGATTTGTCATAGGCTGCATAAGATCAGTTTTCAAGATCAATACCATCTTGGCAGGTAAGTTTCAATTCTAAGACCAAAATAGAAGAGAATACAGTATAGCCACTTCACGCCTTAAATTGTATTTAAGTAATTCTAATCCTTTGGGTAAAACAGATTATGTTCCTAACAACTACTGAGGGGGAAAAAGACATTTTCTCACAAATTAGTAACATACTTTTGTGACACAGTAAGAGTCCTTATAGAAAACACCCTGCTATCAAATCACTGATGGAAAAAAGTTTTAATTTAAGACCAACTATTCCCAAACCAAAGTTAATATTATTGATTAATAACCATAATCACTAAGGCAAGTGACTACAATGATTTCCCTCCCTATATCCATGTCCTTTCACAATGCAACTCTGAAGCTCTGCCAAGAGACAGAATCCATTTTTTTCACGCTCTGAATATAAGTTGGCTTTGTAACTTACACTGATCAAACAATGTGGTATAATAAATCAAGTGTCAACAGAGTCTAAATGGAAAACCCTCACTTCTATTCCCATGTTCTATCAAAGCAGCATGCCCCTCTCCCCAATGGCTGGTACCAGAGAAAGCCAGCCAGAAATAAGAGCTGAGAGCCTCATATTACCCAAAATGCCATGGTGTTAATTTAAAAACTACCCATCAGACCAAAAGATAGGAAGATCTCAAACTGAATTTTTTTTAAAAAATGATAAGCAACAACAATAAGATGATAAAGGTATTCGAGTTACCTGACAAGAATTGTTAAGCAACCAACCTGAAAAATGTTTCCATGAGCAATGATAACATGCTTGAAACAAAGAAAGTTTCAGCAAACAAATAGAAGATTCAGAGATGAACAAGATAGAAAATTTAAATCTTACAAATACAGTAACTAACATTTTTAAAACTCTGTAGATGAATTCAACAGAATAAAAGGGGAAGAATCACTGAACAGAAAGACATAAAAATAGGTATTACCTAATGTGGACAACAGAGAAAAATAAGCTGCACAAAAAACAAGAGGCTCAGAGGTTGTGGGACTAGGAGGGGAAATTTAACCTTCATGTCATTTAAGTCTAAAAAGGAAACAATAGACAAATCGAGCAGGGCTGAAAAGTATTCAAAGAAACAATTGCTGAAATTTTTGGAAATACAAAGAGGTAACAAACCTATAGATTCATGATGCTAAGCAAACCCAAACAGAATAAATTGTTTTTATAAAAAATCCACATCATAGGAACTTTTTTGAAAATTAAAGACAACAAAAATGCCCTGAAGGGACAACCAACTGGGGGGGGGGGGGCTTTGTGTCCCTCTCTCAGACAGAAGCTTTCTTTCCCTCAATAAATATGTTCTGCTCTTAACTTTCATTGTTCCTAAAATTCATTCTTCGATTTTAGAGAACATGAACTCGCCCCAGATATCGTTCAGGTTGGGAGTTTCTTTCCCCTATATCATTTGGAGTTCCTCACCGAGATTGTTGGATGGAGATTTAAAGCTACACACCTATCCAAGATGAAAATGCCTGGCATCTATCGAGGGCCTTTAGACAGACCCGCTGGAGAGTATCCCTGACTGCTGATCATCAACAACAACCCTCTTCAGCCTGAAGAAGCCCGGGCAGTCATCTCCCATTACTCCCTCATGGCAGTCCAGATTATTTCTTCAGAGGGGTTATGTTATAGGCAGCTGAATTATATAGAAATATTATAGGCAGTCAGATAGGGCCGGGCCCTCGAAGGCACCAGTGTAGAAGATGAGATACCTTGCAACTGTAATGGACAGACACTCCAGCTATGGACAAAGATTAAACAGATGTGCCCACATACCTCCCTAAGGATGGACCTCAGGAACTGGTATTCTAAACAGGTAGCCATCACCTTGAAAAGGCCAGGAAGAGTCATAAGCCCAACCCCCTATAGGAAGGACCCTATTCTGTATTCATGCCCACTTGCTACGTGACTAGCATCCCCATTTGATCCCAGTTTAATCAATTTTACCTGAACTTGTAATCTTACTGGCTGACCATAGTTTTGTCCCATCTCATGCCCACCTAGCAAGTTCCCATGTTTTCCACCTTGTACCTGCCTTACCTGTGGTTTTGCTCTATAAAAGTCCATAGAAAAGAAAGGTTCCTAGGCAACCCACTCAGGCCCCCCTTCTGTACCTCTCTCAGATGAAAGCTTTCTTTCCCTCAATAAATATGTTCTGCTCTTAAAAAAAAAAAAAAAGTCCTGAAAACAGCAAGAAAAACAAGATCTTTTGATAGGGGGAAAAAACAGTTTGAATGACAGTAGATTTCTCACTAGAAACAGTGGAAGACAGAAAAAAGTGGTGGCACATTTTTCAGATGCTGAAATGTACATACACCCAGTGAAAATAGCCTTCAAGAATGAAGAGCAAATCAAAACACTCTCAGGTGAAGGGAAACTAGAAATGTTCTCCCCAGCATACCTACTAAAGAAGAATGACTAAAGAAATTTCTCTAAACAGAAATGAAATGACAGAAGAGGAAAACTTGGAACACCAGCAAGAAAGAAAGTATGGGTAAGCACAGTACATTTTCCTTCCTTTCCTGAATTTAATAAATTATGCTTGATGGTTGAAAGAAAATTATAACAAAACATGAACAGGATTTGTATGGCAAAAACTACAAACTCCTAATAAAGGAAATCAAGGAAGAGTTAAATAAACAGAGAAACATATCATGATGAATTAGAGAACTTAACATAGTAAAGATACCAATTCTCCCCAAATTTATGTACACATTTTGTGTAATTCCTATCAAAACTCCCAGCAAGATTCTCTGTAGATATAGACAAGTTATTCTGAAAATAGCTACAGCAATTTGAAAAGAAGAATCAGGTTGAATGAATCAATACTGTAATTAAGATGTATGCATTCTCAAAAGTTCAAGTGTTGGAGCCTTTGTACCCATGGTAGTGGTGTGGACCTTTAAAGATGGGATGCAATAGGAGGCCACTGAGACATTGAGATCATTACCATATGAAGGTAATACTGACCTTCTGGAATGAATCCTCAGATGAATGAGTTGTCATACCAGCCTAAGCCTGACTCCTGAGTCACTTTCTGGCTTCCTGTTTGAGATGTGATCACAGCCTAGAGAGTCCTCACTAGAACTGAGACATTGCAGGGACCATGCTCTTGAACCTTCAAAACAGTGACCTACATAAACCTCCATTGTTTATCAGTAGCTTTCTTAGGTATTTCAGTATAGTGGTGAAAAGCTGATTAATATGTTAGCCCAATTACAAAACTTATTATATTTAATACTTATTATATTAATATGCTAGCCCAAATACAAAACTTATTATTATATCACTACAATAATCAAGACAGTGTGAAATTGGTCAATAACCTAGATCAGGGGTGACTAACCTATGGCACACTTGCCACAGCCAGTTGTTGGCTATCACTGAAAGCTCTAAAATGTTCACCACCACTGCCCTAGATCAATGGGTAGGAAAAAAAAGAGACCCATGTAAATATGTCCAGTTGATTTTATCCAAGTATAAGAGCATTTCAGTGGAAAAAATACAGACTTTCAAAGAATGACTGGGGAGCAATTGAACATCCACATGCAAACAAAAAATACTTACTGAACGTCACAGGTCACTAGGAGTGCGCCTTTGAAGGATATATTTTGTCCCTGGCCCCTTCTCTCCACCATCTGTTCCTCTCTTTCTCTCTACTTCCCACTTGTCATAAGCTGAGCAGTTTTCATATACCACATCATTCTCATGGTTAAGTGCTTCCCATAGGCCTGCCAACAACTGGGCCAAGTGACCATGAACTGAAGCCTCTCAAACCGGGAGCCAACATGAACTTTTCCTCCTTTTAACTTGTTTCTCTCAGGAATTTTTTCACACTGACAGAAAGCTGACTAACATAGTTGGACTTAACTAAAAATGTTCTGTGAAAGACCATGTGAAAATGATACAAAGACAAGCTACAGGTTGGAAGTAATTTCCTTTCACTGAGTTACATCCCCAGCCCTTTTTAGTCTTTTGGGACAGAGTCTCACAGAGTTGCCCAGGCAGGACTCAAACTTGTCATCTGCCTGCCTCAACCTCCCAGAGGGTTAAGATTACAGGGTGTCCTGCCATGTCCAGCCAGAAAAAAATAATTTGTCCTACACATACAATGCAGGACCAATCTGTACAACAGTGGTTGCAAACCTACAGTATGCATGCTGCAGTGGGTTGTTTGTATCATTAAAAGTTCTAACAGGTTCCCGTCACTGCACTAGAACATATAAAGAACTCAAAAATCAACAATACAGTATTAAAAAATAGCAGTGGAGTCAGAAAATGAGCAAAGATGTGAAGAAATACTTCACTTTTTAGAATATATAGATGATCAAAATACATTTTTAAATGCCCCACATCATTAGCCACTAGGGAACACAAATCAATATCACAATAAGATATCACTGTACACCCTGTACACCTACCAGAACAGCTCAATCTTTTTTTTTTTTTTTTTTTTTTGCGGTACTGGGGATCGAACTCAGGACCCTGCGCTTGCTAGGCAAGCCTTATTCCACTGAGCTATATCCCCAGCCCTCAATCTTTTTTTAAAAAGTGACACCACTAAACATTGAGGAAGATGAAGAGAAACCAGATCATTCATGTATCACTGATAGGAATATAGTACTATCCAGCCTCTGAAGAAACAGTTTGGTAGTTTCTAGAAGAGAGAGAGAAAGAGATAAAGGGAGGGAGTGAGAGAGAAAGAGGAAGAGGAAGGAGGAGGAGGAAGAAGAACAGGAGAAGGAAAAGAAAAAGGAGGAGAAAGAAAGAAAGAAGAAAGAAAGAAAGAAAGAAAGAAAGAAAGAAAGAAAAAGAAAGGGAAGAAAAATCTCAATGTAACTACCATAAGACTGAGCCATTATATGCCCTGGGCACTTATCCACAGGAATGAAAATAACTTTACATAAAAATCTGCAGGCGATAACTTTTTTCTTTTTGACCAATTTTGCATGTGTATATCTGGTAATCTGAACAACTAATTTGAAGACAACAATATGCAATATAACAACCACTGGTGAACTCCTACCATCTTGTCTAGTGAAACTCTGTATCATTTCTAATTTTTTGCCTTGTTTTGTGTTTATTTTGTATTCATTTTTTGATGATTTGATCAATCTTGCATTCTTGCATCTGGTAATCTGAGCAATTTATTGAAGAAGACAATATGTAGTATGACAGCCACTGTTAATTCCTATCATTTTGTTCTGAAACCCTGTATCATTTTTATTGTTTTTGCTTTGTTTTATTTTTGTTTATGTTGTTGGCATTTTGCTATTGTTCTTTTTTACTATTCTCTTTAAAATAAAAAAAATTTAAAAATCTGTAGGCAAATTATTATAGAGGTTTTACAATTATACAAACTGTGATACATCCCTATTATGGTGTGAATGTTTATATCCTCCAAATTCATAGGTTGAAATGTTACCCTCCTCCAAGATGATGGTATTAGGAAATGCAATTTGAAGAAGTTAGGCACAGCCCTCGTGATGGCAATTAGTACCCCTAAAAAGAGCACAGAAAGCTAGCTAGTCTTGTCTACCAACTAAGAACAGGGCAACAAGGCATCATCTATAAGCCAAACTGTAGGCCCTTATCAGACACCACAATTTCCTTGATCTTAAATTTCCTAGGCTCCAAAACTGTGAGAAATTAAATCTCTGTTGTTTATAAACTAACTAATTTGTGAAATCTTGTTTTGGCAGCTCACTCAGACAAAACGATGCCACGGCATGGAATGGTACCCAACAATTAAAAAAGATTAAACTATTGATAACAGACAACTTGGATGAATCGCTAGAGAATTATGCTGATAAAAAGCCTATTCCAAAGGAGTACATAATGTATTATTCCGTTTATATATCATTATTAAAATGACAACAATTATAAAAGGGGAGGGGAGAGGTTGCCAGGGATTAAGGATGTGGTAGGGATAGGCAAGAAGTAGATGTGGTTACATCAAGATGATGCATCTTTGTGGTGTTGGGCACATTCTGCATCTTGATTGTACCAATGTCAGTATCCTGGTCTTGATACTGCACTATCGTTTTGCAAGGTGTTATCATGGGTACAGAACACATAAGTTTTCTCCATGTCATTTACTGTAATTGCACATAAATTCATAATTATCTCAAAATTAAATGTTTAATTCAAAAAGTAAGAATAAAAGAATGTAGCAGAAGTGACATTGTGCTAATTCCAGGCTGATGTCTTGAGAAACTTTCATGGCTCTTTATTCAAACCCTACCCAGCAGGGTTGGGGATATAGTTCAGTGGCTCAGTGCCTGCCTGGCAAGTGTGAGGTTCTGAGTTCAATTCCTGGTACCTTCCCCACTAAAAAAAAAAACCCTACCCATATACCATGTGAAAAATCCTGGACTAGTTGATGAAGGCAAAGGGAGCTATTGCGGCTTCTATAAACAAATCAGCTCCAGCCTAATCTGGCACTCAACTGTAGACACAGCTGAGCCTAGTACAAACCATAAGAAACACCCACATGGACCTTATCTACATCACTGCAAAATAAAGCTCAGTAAATTGTTACTGATTTTAAGCACTGAAGGTTTGGATAACTTATTACATTTAAAAAGCTAGCTGATACAAAACAGAGAATATTTCCATATTTCAAAACCAATTTATCTTAGAAGGCTCCCTAGGAAGTTACATTGTCTAAAGTTGTATGTTTTGAAATCTTGTATGACAAAACTGAATATTTAATAAGCCCCATTAAAACCCTGTTAAACCAAAAAGCACAGGGGTGGTAAACGACCTTTTCCCCTTCTCATAGGTATGCACTAGGTTCACCTCATTGGGGAGGTGGGGTGACCTTGAATTCAGTCATGGATCCTTGATAAGCTCCTCAACATTCATTACAGGTCATCAGCTGCCCCCAGCACAGTGGAAAGTCAAAAGCACACAGCTCTGCTCTTAATGAGCTTCATAGAATAGCTGCTGCCCAGACACTTGACCTCCAACTCGCTGCCACTCAATCCCTATCAAGAGCTCAATAAATGCAGGAGTCTCCGAAGGCTTCAGTACCATCCAGTCTTCCAGGTACTCTAAGTGGTATCTTTGAATTATGCCACACCATCAGAAAATGAAGGGACTACACTGTTTTGCTCCTTACAGAATTGCCCACATTGAACTGCACTTTGGCATTTAGTTAGTTCCCTTTCCTATGGGACTTAAGACTTCTATGAAACCCAATACTGTCCTTACTGTGATGATGGAACCAAGAACCTTTCCCACAGTGAAAGCCATCAGGAGAAATCACCATCTTGCTAATCAGAAAAGAATGTAACTGTCCATAGCAGCTGGTTGTGTTTCCTTCATGGCCCTGGTGATCACGAAGCTGACATGCTTTCCACTTGTCTAGGCAGCATGGAGCCAAACTGAAACTAAGATCTTTGCAAAACAGCAGGAAGGTTCAGAACTAAGCATCATCAAACACCAGACCTGGCTCTTCTCACTTACAACCTCCCTGATGTCCCATGAATCCAAAGCAGATGGCCTGGAACACAGAGTCTTCTCTGTGGCCCTGGAGCACAACAGAGTTAGAAAGACTCATAAGAGAGTGAGCTTATAAATGCAGCCTTGTTCATTTGAAGAGCTGACCATCAAGAAATCAGCCATAGGCTTCCATACCCAGAGGAGGACAGGAGACAGGGAAATCTCCCAGGAGTGGGAACTCTGTATATACTACCTCTGGGAATGAGTATCTGCATCATCCAGAGGAAGTAAATGATGCTCAGAAGAACAATACTACCTTAAAACCACATGAAAACTTGAGTCAAATTTTGAAGCCCACATTCTTTCTTTTAAACTAGAGTTGATGGGTCTAGTTCAGCCATGGTCTATTTTTCTAAATAAAGTATTCTTCTTGGACCACAGCCTGCTCATTTTTGTGCATATTGTCTAGAGCTGCTTTCACACACAGTAGCAGAATTGGGAACAGAGACTGTATGATCCATCAATGCTGGAATCTTTATCTGTTCCTTTACAGAAAACATTTGTAGATCCCTGCTGTAGATAAAGAGTTCTAGGCAAAATATTAAACAAAAGATATATTTATTTATCTATACATTACATAACTGTGAGTATCCAATACAAACACCAACTCTATCACTAAAATGGTACTTAAAATAATCATTCCGTAAGCTCCACATTTGAGCCTTGATGTTATTACAGGCCCTAAAGTGATGTCATACTAGAACCACCAAATTGGTCATGGAATTCTGAGTTAATGTGCTGAAACTCAAACAAATGCAGTCCTTTATCTGCAAGGACCAGAAGGATCTGAGCATTGTAGGTCTAACTGGGCCCACCACACCTGTCCTTTTATTGCCATAAGATGCCTGTATAGAAAAAAATGTAACATTTCCACATGCATATTTTGTGCCTATGGGAGCCAGGCCTTTACTCAATCTTAGTCCCATTCAATGTCTTGATTTTTAATCTCTGTGTCTCAATGCTTCTGCTTTGATCTCTGAGAAGGATGATGGATGAGATTGCAGGTTCCTTCAAATCACTGCACCAAGACATAGGATTTCTGACAGCTATCAGATCTGTATGCTTTGGAGGCTGCTTTGAGAACTCAAAAGTCTTTAGCCTCCTTTATTATTATAATCTGGGGGCTGGGCTGAATACCAGACATCTTCAGGAAGCCTAGTGAGTTGCAGTAGCACCTCCCTGACCAGTGTGCAAGGCAGGCAGAACCCCAGGGACCCTCTGGGGCCTCAGTGGCTACTTGCCACACTCATAGTGTGTCTGCCGTGGCTGGGCTGAATGTCACACACCTTTAGGAACCCTGGTGAGCCACGCTGGTGCCTCCCCCACTAGTGTGTGAGGCACATGGAGCCCGGAACAACTTCTAGGGCCTTGGTGGTCGCTGCCAGAACAACTTGCACCCCTCCCCGTGGTGCTCAGCTGAAACCTGAACAGAGTCAGCAGCCTCGGGGAGTCCACCCTTACCCCTCCCCTTCCAGTGTGGGAAGCAAGCTCTGTCCTGGGAAATACCTGAAGCCTCATTGAACATGATCTGCATCCCCCCTACTCTCGTGGAAGATGGGCCAAACCCCAGTGAGTCTCAGGAATTCTGGTGAGCCTCCTCCGCCCTTCCCACAAACTCCTGGAAGCCAACTGAAGGCAAGAAAGTTCAGAAGCATCTATTACCGCACCTTGCCACCACTCACCAGCACAGGAGCTGCACTGAGCACTGTGGATCTTCAGACTCTTGCCCTGCCACTCACACACAATCAGGAGAGTGAGGCTGCATCCCAGGGAGCCTCTGGATCTTCAAAAGTGACAAAACAAAGGAGCAAAATGCAATCCCAGAACTCAACACCACCCAAAACAAGTCCAGAAGACATTACCAGAGAAAAGCCTAGAAGTCATACACCTAAAATTTCTGAAATGATAGCAACTGAAGTAAAGAAACAACTCCATCAGGTCATAGAAGACATCAGGTCAGAAATAATGCCTCAGGTGACAAAAGAAATGACAACAATAATGAAAGAAATGTTCAGCATATCCAAAGAGGATATTGACAAAAAAATAGAAGAGCATAGACAACTCATGGAAATCTTCAGAAAACAAAGAGAAAAGAACTAGAAGGTATGAAACAGATGCAAACAGACATCCAGGAAATTAAAAATTCCACTGAAAGCTGACAAAACTGCCTTAACAAAGCTGAAGATAGACTTTCACACCTTGAAGACAGCATTGCCACTAGCAAACGTGAGAGGAGGGATCTCTTAAAAACAACAAGGAACCAGGAAATAACAATTCAACAACTGCAAGACAAAGCAAAGAAAAACAATGTCATATTAATAGATATTAATGAAACAGCAGGTGTCATCACAAATGACATAAAAAGACTATTTGCAGAAATAATAGCAGAAAATTTCCCAGGCATGTAAAAAGAATTGGACATCCAGATAAGTGAAGTTTATAGAACTCCAACTAATCATAACCAAAATAAATCTGCAACCAGACACAAAATAATCAAGATCCCAGAAACTCAACAAAAGCTCAGAATATTAAAAACTGTTAGTGAAAAGACACAGGTCACCTATAAAGGAAAGCCTATCAGAATCACAGCAGATTTCTCAACACAAACCATCAAGTCAAGAAGAGCTTGGAGTGAAGTATTTCAGGTACTGAAAGAAAACAACTTCCAACCCAGATTGGTGTACCCTGCAAAACTATCTTTCAAATTTAATGGAGAAATGAAATATTTTCATGATAAAGAACAACTAAAGAAATTCATGAGTCCCAAACTAACCCTACAGAGTACTAAAAGATATTCTAGAAAGAGATAAAACAGACTGCAACTTCAAGAACAACAGAGAGGAACCACCAAGCAGAGCAACCAATTAAATGGAGGGAAAAAGGAGGATCCAACAGCAGGAAAATATCATGACAAACATAAGCCAGTACATATCAATTGTTACTATCAATGTAAATGGTCTCAATACACCAACCAAAAGAAGCAGACTAGCAGACTCGATAAGGAAACAAAATCCAAATATATGCTGTATACAAGAAACATATTTAACTCAAAAGGAAATTCATAGACTTAAAATTAAAGGATGGAAAACCATAATCCATATGACAGGAATCCAGAAAAAAGTGGTGTAGCTATTCTGCTTGCAGACAACATGAACTTCAAACCACAATCAAAAGAGATAAAGAATGTCACTACCTACTTGTGAGGGGGAAGCTTCAAGACAAAGAGATAACAATCGTAAATATCTATCCACCAAATATAGGAGCACCCACCTATATAAGAAAAATTTTAGCAGACATGAAAAATGAAATAAGTAGCAACACAATCATAACAGAGGACTTTAACACACCATTGTCAAAAAGAGATAGATCAACTAAACAAAAAATTGGGAAAGAAATAACAGAACTTGACCAAACTTGTGAACATATGGACTTAGTAGAACTTTACAGTGTTCCACCCAACAGCATCAGAACATACATTCTTCTCAGCTGCATATGGGACATCCTCTAAAATAGACCATATACTAGTACATAGAACATGTTTAAGTAAATGCAAAGGAATTGAAATCATCCCATGTATACTATCACACTACAGTGCAATTAAATTGGAAATTAATGATGAAACACAAAAACTCAATAAACAGTTGGAATTTAAACAACATCCTCCTGAACAACCAATGGGTCACAGATGAAATCAAAATAGAGATTAAACACTATTTATGATCAAACAAAAATGTACATACCATCTACAGGAACCTGTGGGATGCAATGAAAGCAGTCCTCAGAAGGAAATTTATAGCAGTGAACTCCCACCTCAGGAAAACAGAACAAGTACAAATAAACAATCTTATGCTGCACCTCAAGTTCCTAGGATAAAAAGAGCAAGTCAAACCCAGAGCCCAAAGAAGGCAGGAAATTATAAAGCTCAGAGAAGAAATTAATGCAATGGAGACTAAAAAAAAAATACAAAGAATTAATGAATCAAAGAGTTGGTTCTTTGAAAGAATAAATAAAATAGATAAACCCCTAGACAACCTTATCAAAAAAGGAGAGAAAAAACTGAAATACGTGCAAGGACTGAAAGGGGTGAAATCACTAGAGATCCTGAAGAAATTCAGAAGATCATCAATACCTACTTTGAAAATCTTTACTCTCACAAGATGGAAAACACAAAGGAAATGGACAGATTCCTAGATACATATGAATTACCAAAGCTGAATGAAGAAGATATAGAAATCCTGAATAACTCAATATCAGCCAGTGAAATTAACAATGTAATTAAAAACTTGCCAATGAAGAAAAGTCCGGGTCCTGATGGATTCACAGCTGAATTTTATAAGCAATTTAGGGAAGATTTAATACCAGTTCTTCTCAAACTCTTTAATGGAATTGAAAGAGAAGGAATTCTCCCTAACTCATTCCTGGAGGCAAGTATTATCCTGATACCAAAACCAAAGAAAGACCCAACCAAGAAAGAGAACTACAGGCCAATCTCCCTAATGAATATAGATGCAAAAATCCTCAATAAAATACTAGCAAACAGAATACAACAAATCATCAAGAAGATTATACACTACAACCAAGTGGGATTCATACAGGAATGCAGGGATGGTTCAATATACACAAATTAATGTAATACTCCATGTCAATAGAGCCAAGGACAAAAATCACATGATCATCTCCATCAATGCAGAAAAAGCCTTTGATAAAATCCAACACTCACTGATGATGAAAACCCTACAGAAACTAGGAATAGAAGGCCTTAACCTCAAGCTGATCAAAGTCATCTATGATAAACCAACAGCTAACATCATACTAAATAGTCAAAAACTGAAAGCTTTCACT
Organism: Dinomys branickii; assembly: GCA_004027595.1. Taxonomy (NCBI): domain Eukaryota; kingdom Metazoa; phylum Chordata; class Mammalia; order Rodentia; family Dinomyidae; genus Dinomys; species Dinomys branickii. The sequence goes on from PVLD010007987.1 coordinate 85,100, forward strand.
TTAACATCAGGAACAAGACAAATTATATCCACTGTCACCACTCCTATTCAATATAGTTCTGGAAATATTAGCTAGAGCCATTAGACAAGAGAGGGAAATAAAAGAAAGGACAGGAAAGAAAGATATGAAATTATTATTATTCACAGATGACATGATACTATACATAGAAGACATGGATTTAATAACTAAATTCAGTAGCATAGCTGGATACAAAGTTAACACTCAAAAATCAATAGCATTCCTGTATACAAGTAATAGACTGAGAGAGAAATTAGGGAAACCACACCTTTCACAATAGCATCTAAAAAGATGAAATACCTAGGAATCAATCTAACAAAAGAAATAAAAGATCTATATAGTGAAAATTACAGTACTCTGAAAAAATAAATCAAAAAGGATATCAGAAAATGGAAAGATATTCCTTGCTCGTGGATAAGAAGAACCAACATGGTGAAAATGGCCATACTCCCAAAATTGTTGTACAGATTCAATGCAATCCCAATTAAAATACCATTAGTACACCTCACAGATCTAGAGAAAACATTCCTAAAGTTCATCTGGAACCAGAAGAGGCATAGAATATAGAATAGCAAAAGCAATCTTGAGAAACGAAGGCAAGGAGGCATCACTGACAAAATTATATTACAAAGCTACTGTGATAAAATCAGTATAGTACTGGCACAAAAACAGACCTGAAGATCAATGGAACAGATTAGAAGACACAGAAACAACTACAAACACACTCAGTCACCTTATCTTCAACAAAGGGGCCAAACATATTCCATGGAAGGAAGACAGCCTCTTTAATAAACGGCGCTGGAAAAACTGGCTTTCCACATGTCAAAGACTAAAACTAGACCCATGTCTTTCACCATGCACTAAATTAAAGCCAAAATGGATCAAAGATCTGCATATTAAAACAGAAAAACTAAATTTATTGGAAGAGAAAGTAGGTAAAAATTTTGACGACATTGGGGTAGGCAGAGAGTTCATGAACAAAAACCAAACTGCACTGGAAATACTTCAAAGAATCAACAACTGGGATCTCATCTTATTGAAAAGTTTTTGCACATCTAAGGAAATCATCAATAAAGAAAGAAGAAAACCCACAAATGGGGAAAAAATTTTAGCCAACTGCTCCTCAGACAAAGGACTTCTATCTAGGACATATAAAGAATTTTTAAAAAGTCAGGCCCCCCAAATTCAAGGACCCAATCTAAAAATGGCATCTGAGATGAACACACACTTCTCTAAGAAGAGATACTAATGGCAAATAAATACATGAAAAAATGTTCAACATCGTTAGTCATTTGAGAAATGCAAATTAAAACAGCACTGAGAGTCCATCTCACCCCAGAAAGAATGGCTATCATCAAGAAATCAACCAATAACAAATGCTGGAGAGGCTGTGAGGAGAAAGGAACCCTACTCCACTGCTGGTGGGAGTGTAGATTGGTGAAACCACCGTGGAAATCAGTTTGGAGATTCCTCACCAAACTAGGATTGGAAATCCCATTTAACCCAGCTGTTCCCCTTCTGGGTATTTTGCCAGAAAAATTAAAGACATCACACCACAGTGATATATGTGCACCCATGTTTATAGCAGTACAATTTGTTATAGCTAAATCTTGGAAACAACTCAGATGCCCATCCACTGAGGATGAATAAAAAAGATGTGGTATTTTTATACAATAGAGTATTGTTCAACTATTAAAAAGATAAACTCGAGGCTTTTGTAGGTAAATGGATGCAACTAGAGACCATACTCATAAGTGAAATAAATCAGACCCAGATGTGTAAACATCATATTGTCTCCTTGGTGCAGGAACCTGAAAGACTAGGTAAAACTCAACGTACAGTAGGAAAGGGAAAGAAATTGCTCAAAGAAAGGAACGACTGGGATGAGGGAAAGAAGAAAAAAGAAATAAGGCAGGCAAATTGTAAATATATATATGAATAGCTGTGATAGCTCTATTGCTGATGTCTGATGGTGTATTGAAATGAACAGTTAATGCTTACAATTTTTTATGTTCTGATTGATTTTGCATGCTTGTGTCTGGTGATCTGAGCAACTGATTTGAAGGTAAGAATATACAATGGAATTACAATGGTGAACTCCTACCACCTTGTCTAGTGAAACTCTGTACTATCTCTAATGTTTTACCAAAGAATTATTTTCTTATTCTCCTTAACGGTTTGCACAATCTTTCATTCTTTTTTTTTTTTTTTTTTTTTTTTTTTTTTTTTTTTTTTTTTTTTTTTTTTTTTTTTTT